>APFE031692092.1:12305-31473 GCA_000404065.3 Pinus taeda | reverse complement strand
TGATCCATGTTAAAATCTAGCATTATGGGAAGCTTTAGATTTGACTGGTTGCCATTGAACCGGGACATGTTTCCAAGCCCTTCACATAAGCTCAATGATACATTTTCTAAGTTCTATATGACTTTACTATGTTCTAGAAGTGGGGGCACAATCAACCTCACCAAACAAAATAGTCTTGAGCTGAGCGAGTGATGATAACAATGGAATACCCTTGACTGTGGCTCTCTTGAACTCGTAATTAAATATTATGAGGACTTTCAATTTTCTCATTTTACTGAAAAAAAATTGGCTTAGAGCATCCACATACTCTTCGGGAGATACATATGGAGAGAGTTATTTCATACGGACTTCCATTACAAAGGGGACTTAGACCCACTCGTTTACCCACTCCTAGTGTTAGAGCACCTCCTATTATTAGTAGTGGTAGACAGCCTCCTGATTGGCCACAGGAAGAGAGGATACTTCTCTAGTTTAGAGAGCAAGTGGCTAGAGTATGGCTCCCAGTCATCGAAAATTATCAAGATGGGGCTCGATTGGCTCAGATACAGGGATTGCAGCCAGACAATGCATAACTGGTGCTCAGCAATTAGGCATTTGATAGATGGACAAAACTATACCTTTTTAGGAGGTTTAGGTTCCTAGTGATGGCTAAGATAAGGGTCTTGAGAGTCCTACTAAGGAGGAGGTGGATATCATCTCTGATATTAAGGAAGAAAGTAATTGATTGCAGAATGTAGTACTATTCTCTAAGCATTTAAAAAGCCCTTATTTGTGATGATCGGATATTGATTCACTATTTAATAGCTTCTACTTGGCACTCTCCCACAGTGACCAAGGCTCATCATGCAAAGAGCTTCCTATCACCTTCAGAGACGGTGGCATATCTTTACAGTGTGCTTGCACTTGCTTGACTAGATGTTCATTAGTCATGCTTGGAATTGATTTTTGTCCAAAAACCCAAAAAGCATCACCATCATCTAGCAATGACAATTCATAAAACTGAGTAGAAGTGATTTTCGGGATGGTAGAACGATCTTGGGTTGTCACAAGTGTCTTATATCCTACACTTTCAAATAACACTTTTCAAATAACACTTTTTTCAAATTTACCATAGACCAGATATCATCCAATATCACTAGAGTTGGCTTGGCTTGCCTTAGAAGTTGCTACTGCAAGAGCACCCTCAAACATATTATCTGCACCCATTTGTTGAAGTATCATCGCATTTTGTTGTGGATCATTCGTAAGCTTAGGCACGTGTTTGAATATTGTTTCATTCATCTTGCTCTCATCCATTGACTCCGACTCGTACTGTTTGCGAAGATTCGTTAGGTTTGCTATGAGATTATTCATTTCAAGAAAGATGTTGAAATACATGGTACCGGAGGAAGTCGGAGATTTCCCCCTCCAGCTGACGGATTTGAAATCCATATCTGAGGCTATAAAAAAATTTAAAACAGTTGGTACCCTCCCACTTTTTCAGCAATTCCACGCCTTTCATCAGCGGATTCAGGAACTTCTCGTAGCTAGGATTCTGTTAATTTTTGGGCTTTGGTAAATTCGACAAAATCAAGAGCTCAAATTCCTTTATGAGTCATGTGAGCATTGTATCCAATCTACTGCATGCATTCTTTGAATTAAAGCTATCCAAGACAAGTTTCTGTAGTGCCCTCACTAGTGAAGAAAGAGTCGTGACAATTCAAAGCCCAACCATTATTAGAAGAAATTCAAGTCCGCATGAGACAAAAGTGTAGTAATTTGGAGATTTCTTGACACCGGCCGAGGCTAGGAGCGGGTGAATTCTATGGTTTTCTGAGTTGGGTTTTCGTGTTTTAGGTTGTGGAAACAATCGATGTTCAGCTGTGTATACAGTGAACAGATTAATGTGTCGTGGAAAGATATCAGTATAATTTGAAGCGTAAGAAATTGAGGCAGAAGAGCAATGGCGTTGAACATACAACTAATACTAATGCTTAGGGATACTTAGGGTCTAGGAATTCACTAGTAATAAATTCGGGGCCAAATCGAGCCATTGAAATCGAGTAAGAGAAATTCAAAACTCGGGTGTTGACTGAAAGCATTGACAAGCTCCTGTAGTGGCCTAGCTACTGAAGAAAGTATCCTGACAACAGACTCGCAACCGATGACAAAAGTTTTCTGTACATATGTATTGTTTGAGGATTAAACAAAGTCTCGGCAGATAATTAATGTATCAACGAATAGATCAAAGCAAAATTGAAAATACTTAACAGCCCAGGATGGACAAATGCTGTGTAAAAGTATTTGTCATTATCAGAAAAAGAGATTATATTAAAAAGATATGGAAAAAACTATTTAAAAAAAGTGAACAAAGGTAATCAAATTACATTCGGAAGTAGGAAAAAACCTATATTTTGCATGAACTCTTAAACTTCCAAAAGAGAAAAATTTAAAGAAAAAACTTGTGCTTGTGCTTCTGTATTTGTAAAATGATCGAAATGAAGCCAGTGCGATTTCTTCTCAAATGGGTTTTTTTTTGCGACTTCTGAAACGTAACAGAAAAAAATTTATAGCAAAAATGCCACGATGACCTGTTTGGAGCAGCGAAACCCTAGAATCCAAAGCTTTGATACCAAATGTTATGAAACCAGCTCAAGAAAAGAGAGAAAAGATAGATCAACGCCTTAGAATTCACCCTCTTCGAGGGGGCGACCTCCTTTACATTACATAAATGAACAATTCTTCGATGATACAAATCAAAAGACCTCCTTTCTATATATAGGAGTCTAAGGGGTCATTATATAATCAGAGCCGACATAACAATAATAATGTAAGGGCACAATAATAACAATAGTGGGCTTCTATGGGGCACAATGGTAACAAGATGGTCACTACATGGGTACATCAATATAATAAGAGGGTTGTACTAATAATAATAAAGGGTTACACTAGTAGTATAGGGGCCTAACATAAAATAGCTTATCAACTTCCACGGTAGCCTACCTACTCAATTAATTTGGCTATTATATCCACTATTGACCACTTGGGAAATATCACATTAGTTTAGAACTTGCTTACTTGGTCTTCACATAACCAAACAAAGCGTCATTAATTAACACAGTTACCTTTCCGTCATCTACCTTATCCCTCTTCCAGATCACTAAGCCCCTATCCCCGAGGACACTTAATCCTCTGTACATACTTACTATCTCAATACTTGAGACCTAACATATAGATGAGCTTCTAGATTGAATCCCTAATGTCTCAATAACCAATATCTTGAAAGGCCAATGGTCGGGCTATCAAGCCACTCGGCCCTCAGGAAGAGGCTAAAGAGTGTTATTCATACTAATTAACTAATATCTTAGCATCCAAAAGCCCAACATCCACATCGTCGATATATGGTTACAACCTAGACATCACCTCGATCCCAAGTCAACCCTCCATTGCCATGTCAACATAGCATATCACTTGCCACATTAGTATGCCATGCCATCTAGATGAACATTTGTGCCACATTATAATGAGTCGTTAGCATGTCAAATCAATTGGAACACAATGGACATGTGGTATCCTCGGGTTCACATCCACTCACCACATCATTACTCTATCGATATCAGGGTTTCTTATTGGTGACTATTGTTCTACATACTAATGTCTACTACCCAATATTGTGACATTTTGATAAGTCAATGTACCAACAACTAAGACATAGCATTAGTGTTGGTTGACCTTCAGGTGTCCTTAATACAATTAGCCCGACTTTTGACCTCTTGATGGAATATAGTCCCCAACCATGAAGTGACAGTCCTTGAACCCTCTATCTCCATGAGCTAATGGATAATGTAGGATTTGCTAAAATTGAGGACATGATTGACATGGCATCTAGGTTATTTGGGGCATTTTGCACAATTAGGTGTTAGGGAGCATTATTTTCCATCATTAGAAACCATAAGTATAGAGATGTTATATGGGTGTTAATGTGAGGATTTGCCCAACAAGGATGCCTTTTGTTGGGGCATTGGACATCATCTAAGGAGAAACAACATTATCATCCTAGGGCCTACGAGTGGATTTTAAGGCTTGGTAATAATATAGACTATGCACATGGTACAAAACCACCTCCTGGTGCATCTAAGGTGAATACTTTGCCTAGTGGTGTTCATGGAGATCATCTAAGGTATTGTTCTCAGGCCCTTGAACATTCTTCAACGATGAAAACTAGTCCCTCAGGGCCCAAAAGAGGTGTATGATAATGTTCATGATCCATGTATAAGCTCCCAATTCACTTCAATACAACCCTTGCAAAGAAAATATTTTCCCCACGTATGTTTTATGGATAATGTTTATTTCACTTTAGTGGTTAATTCCTATTGACTTCTACTATAGATTTTGGAATATCTAGCATAGAAAAATGTTTGAAATTTTTCATGTTACATGTTGATGGCTATTGCTACAATTTTTATCTTTCAATCTATGTTCTTCTAGCAATATATACCTGTCTCGTACAAAACCTCAAGTAATATGCGTAGCGACACCCTTGAAATAATATTTACTCTCATTTATTAAATATTTTGTATTTCCAATTTTCAACATCAGTCATAAAGAAATAATAAATCTAGTTAACAATGAGTAAAATCCATCAAAAGTGCTACCTAAAGTCGTCATAATTTGGTCTATTAGAGATGATGAAACTATTTGTGAAATCAAAGATATCAATATGTGACATAGTAAACAAGCCCATTTATGGGAAATTTTACCTATAATTATACATGTGATACATAACCTTGGTTCCATTACAAGAGATATTGAATAATTAGGCCATGTTCGTTTTAGTAATGATCTAAAAAATAAGATGGGATCCTAGTTCTTCTTTACAAATTCTCATTTTGGATAGTCTAAGAAAATGTGTTTTATTTGACCTTTGGTATTATTTAAGTTTATGTTGTAACTTCTCTCCTATAAATATTTATTTGCTTCTTGCCAAACACGTGGCAGCCCTTTGCCCACATGTCACCATTATAAAATGGCCTATCAACTTCCATGGTAGCCTACCTAGTAAATTAATTTGGATGTTATATCCACTATCGAACACTTGGGAAATACCACATTATCTTAAAACTTTCTTACGCGGTCTTCACATAACCAAAAAATAGGTCGTCATTTAACAAATTTACCTTTCCATCATCTACCTTATCCATCTTTCGGATCACTAAGTCCCTATCCCCCTAGGACACTTAATTCTCTATACATACTTTCTGCCTCGATTCTTGACACTTAACATATAGACAAGCTTGTAGATTGAAGCCCTAATGTCTCAACACTGGATATCTTGAAAGGCCAATGGTTGGACTATCAAGCCACCACGCCCTCAGGAAGAGGCTAAAGGGTGTCCTTGATACTAATTAGATTATATCTTGACATCCAAAAGGCCAACATGCACATCGTCGCTATATGGTTACCACCTAGACATCACCTCGGTGGCCAGTCAACCCTCTATTGCCATGTCAACATGCCACATCACTTGCCACATTGGTATTCCATGTCATCTAGACCCACATTGCTGCCACATCATAATGAGACATTAGCATTTCCAATCAATTTCCACACAATCGACATGCGATATCCTCGGGTCCACATCCGCTCGCCACATCATTATGCTATCGATATCAAGGTTTCTTATTGGTGACTAGTGTCCTATTTACTAATGTCTACTACACAATATTATGACATTTTGATAGGTCTATGTGCAAACAACTAATACATTGCATTAGTGTTGGTTGATCTTGAGGTGTCCTTAATATAGTTAACTCGACATTTGACCTCGTGATGGAATATTGTCCCCAACCATCAAGTGATAGTCATTGAACCCTCTATCTCCACAAGCTAATGGATAATGTAGGATATGATAATATCTGGGACATGATTGACACAACATCTAGGTTAGTTGGGTCTTTTTGCACAATTGGGTAATGGGGAGAACTATTTTCCATCATTATAAATGATAGGTATATAGATGTTGTATGGGTGTTAATGTGAGGATTTTCCCAACAAGGATGGCTTTTGTTGGGGCCTTGGACATCATCTAAGGAGAAACACCATTATCATCCTAGGGCCTATGAGTGGTTTTCAAGGCCTAGTAATAATATAGACTATGCACATGGTACAAAACCACCTCCTGGTGCCTCTAAGGTGAATAGTTGGCCTAGTGGTGCTCATGGACACTATCTAAGAGATGTTTCTCATGCCCTTGAACATTTTTGAAGGATGAAAACTAGTCCCTGAGGGCCCAAAAGAGGTGTAAGATAATGTTCATGTTCGATGTATAAGCTTTCAGGCCACTTCAACACAAGCCCTATAAAGAAAATATTTTCCCCATGTATGTTGTATGGACAATGCTTATTTCCCTTTAGTGTTTAATCCCTATGGACTCTTACTATAGATTTTGGATTATCTAGCATGGAAAAATGTTTGGCATTCTTCACGTTATATGTTGATTCCTATTGCTACAATTTTTATCTTTCAATCTCTATTCTTCTAGCAATATATAATTGTCTCATATAAAACCTCAAGTAATATGCTTGGTAACACCCTTGAAATAATATTTACTCTCATTTATTAAATATTTTGTATTTCCACTTTTCAACTTCAGTCACAAACAAATAATAAATATAGTTAACAATGAGTAAAATCCATCAAAAGTGCTACCTAAAGTTGTAGTTTTTTGGTCTATTAAAGATGATGAAACTATTTGTGAAATTAAAGATATCAATATGTGACATAGTAATGAAGATCATTTATGGGAATTCTTACCTATAACTATTCATTTGATACATAACTTTGGTTCCATTACAAGGGATATTGAATAATGAGGAATATTCCTTTTAGCAATGATATAAAAAATAAGATGGGATCCTATTTTCTTCTTTACAAATTCTCATTTTGGATAGTCTAAGAAAATGTGTTTTATTTTACCTTTGGTATTATTTGAGTTTATATTGTAACTTCTCTCCTATACATATTTATTTGCTTCGTGTCAAACACGTGGCAACCCTTTGCCCACATGTCACCATTATAAAATGGCTTATCAACTTCCACGGTAGCCTACCTAGTCAATTTATTTGGCTATTATATCCACTATCGACCACTTGGGAAATATCACATTATCTTAAAACTTGCTTACACGATCTTCACATAACCAAAGAATGGATCATCAATTAACAAAATTACCTTTCCATCATCTATCTTATCCATCTTCCATATCAATAAGCCACTATACCCCTAGGACACTTAATTTTGTATACATACTTACTCTCTCGATACTCGACACCTAACATATAGACACGATTGTTGATTGAAACCCTAATATCTCAATACCAAATATCTTGAAAGGCCAATGGTTGGGCTATCAAGCCACTAGGCCCTCAAGAAGAGGCTAAAGAGTTTCATTGATACTAATTACTTGATATCTTAACATCCAAAAGACCAACATCCACGTCGTTTCTATATGGTTACCAACTAGACATCACCCTAGTGTCAGGTCAACCCTCCATTACCATGTCAACATGCCACATCACTTGCCACATTGGTATGCCATGTCATCTAGACCCACATTGGTGCCACATAATAATGAGACGTTAGCATGTACAATCAACTGCTACACAATTGACATGCAGTTCCCCGGGTCCACATCCACTCACCACATCATTACTCTATCGATATCAAGGTTTCTTATTGGTGACTAGTGTCCTACTTACTAATGTATACTACTCAATTGTTGAAAATAATACTAAGAGGGGGGGGGGGGGGAATCAGTATTATAAAATTCTTTTTCAATTTATGCAACTATTTGCAGATCTGACTAATGAAACTTTTGTATACCTTTCAAACTTATAATTTAATTCATTCTTCAAAAGTTGAGCATTAATCTATGTGTCAAAACCATATAACAATAAACAAGAACAAGAAAAATAGAGCAGACAGTCACACCAAAGAACACAAGATATAAGGTGGAAACCCAATGTGGGTGAAAACCACCAGCTGCAATATGTCTCTATCTTCTTTCAATTCGAAACTTCCTTTTACAATGATTTTGTACTGGTACAGTCTTATACCAGCATGCAGGGTTCAACCTGAAGAGGGCTACAACCTTCTCTTTTCTTCCATGGACCACGTTTCATAAATTTTCAAACTGGATCCATGAATATCAATCAAACATCAAATAGATCTGCAATCAACCAACTTCCTTGTAGAAATAATGAATCAATAATTTCTCAGGACATAGCAACAAGAGACCAATTCAGAACCATGAACACTGCAGCAATATACAAAAACAGCTAAAAACATATTTCAAGAAAAGTCTGCAACTTCACCAATAGAAACTTGCGGATATCCGCACCTCCGTTGTGTCGAGCCTGCGGAACTCCACACTTGCATTGTTCTTGAACTTGCAGACCTCCACACCTGCACCGTATCTAGCCTACGGACAGCCACACCTGCGCTGTGTCGAACCTGCGGACCTCCGCACCTGCGCTGTGTCTAGCCTGCGGACCTCTGGGTATAGACAATTTATCATACTTCAGTTATACCCCACACTATCAGTTTTAGTGATCTGATCATGCGCCAAAGAGATCTCAACCCATCAGTAGATCCGTCTTGTAATTCTTAGGTTTCTCCTTGATTCAGATCCAGCTATAACTCACCAATTGATCACCAGAATTTTAGATCTTGCTCTTCTTAAGATATTCAACACATCTATGTATAGCCAAATGATCTCTTTTCCTTTTTATAGTCTAGGCCTTCCTCAAGCCATGGTCCAAAACAATAGGATCAAAAATGTCAGACCAAATACCATGGACCAACCCAAGTGCGCGCGTTTCTCTCTGCATGAAAGTGCGTGTACTCTACGTCCACACTTTTTGTTCGGTACACCTGTGAACATGTCCACACTTTTTTATCAGCGCACCTGTGGATCCCGCCAATGACCTCAGCTTTGTGAATCAGGAACCTGCGGATCTCTCATTTTCTACTATTTTGAGAGCCTGAACTTGTGATCTGCTACTTGAGTGAGTTGCCATCAAGGACAACACTTATGTCATCTATGCCAAACCTCTCTCATAATGCCAACACCAATATTGTGACATTTTGATAGGTCCATGTACCAACAACTAATACATTGCATTAGTGTTGGTTGACCTTGAGTTGTCCTTAATACCGTTAGCTCAAAATTTGACCTCTCGATGGAAAATAGTCCCCAACCATCAAGTGACAGTCGTTGAACCCTCTATCTCCATGAGCTAATGGATAATGTAGGATATGTTAATATCTAGGACATGATTGACATGACATCTGGGTTAGTTGGATATTTTTGCACAATTAGGCGATGGGGAGCACTAGTTACCATCATTATAAACCATAGGTATATAGATGTTGTATGGGTGTTAATGTGAGGATTTTCCAAACAAGGATGGCTTTTGTTGGGGCCTTGGACATCATCTAAGGAGAAACACCATTATCATCCTAGGGCCTACGAGTGATTTTTAAGGCTTAGTAATAATATAGACTATGCACATGGTATAAAATCACCTCCTGCTACCTCTAAGGTGAAAAGTTGGCATAGTGGTGCTCATGGAGACCATCTTAGGCCCTTGAACATTTTTCAAGGGTAAAAACTAGTCCCTGAGGGCCCAAAAGAGGTGTAAGGTAATGTTCATTGTCCATGTATAAGCTCCCAAGGAACTTTAGTACAACCCCTAAAAAGCAAATACTTTCCCCATGTAAGTTGTATGGACAATGTTCATTTCCATTTAGTGGTTAATTCCTATTCACTGCTACTATAGATTTTAGAATATCTAGCATGGAAAAATGTTTGAATTTTTTCATGTTATATGTTGATGCCTATTACTACACTTTTTGTCTTTCAATCTCTATTCTTCTAGCAATATATACTTATCTCATATAGAACCTCAAGTAATATGCTTGGTAACACCCTTGAAATAATATTTACTCTCATTTATTAAATATTTTGTATTTCCACTTTTCAACTTCAGTCACAAACAAATAATAAATCTAGTTAACAATGAGTAAAATCCATCAAAAGTGCTACCTAAATTCGTAGTTAGTTGGTCCATTAGAGATGATGAAACTATTTGTGAAGCTAAACATATCAATATGTGACATAGTAATCAAGATCATTTATAGGAATTCTTACCTATAACTATTCATGTGATACATAACTTTGGTTCAATTACAAGAGATATTGAATAATGAGGCCATGTTCATTTTATCAATGATATAAAAAGTAAGATGGAACCCTAGTTTCTTCTTTAGAAATTCAAATTTTGGATAGTCTAAGAAAAGGTGTTTTATTTGACCTTTGGTATTATTTAGGTTTATATTTTAACTTCTCTCCTATACATATTTATTTTCTTCTTGTCAAACATGTGCTAGCCCTTTGCCCATATGTCACCATTATAAAATGGCCTATCAACTTCCATAGCCTACCTATTCAATTAATTTGGCTATTACATACACTATCGACCAGTTGGGAAATATCACATTAGCTTAAAACTTTCTTACAGGGTCTTCACATAACCAAAAAATGGGTCATAAATTAACAAATTTACCTTTCCATCATCTATCTTATCCATCTTCTGGATCACTAAGCCCCTATCCCCCGAGGACACTTAATGCTCTGTACAGACTTACTGTCTCGATACTCGACACCTAACATATAGACGAGCTTGTAGATTGAAGCCTGAATGTGTCAATACTCGACATCTTGAAAGGTTGGTGATCAGGCTATCAAGCCATCAAGCCCTTGGGAAGAGGCTAAACAGTGTCATTGATACTAATTAGTTGATATCATAACATCCAAAAGCCCAACATCTGCATCGTCGCTATGTGGTTACCACCTAGACATCGCCTTGTTTCCGAGTCAACCCTCCATTGCCATGTCAACATGCCACATCACTTGCCACATTGGTATGCCATGTCATCTAGACCCACATTGGTGCCACATCATAATGAGAAATTAGCATGTCTGATCAATTGCCACACAATTGACATGTTGTATCTGCGGGTGTACATCCACTCACCACATCATTACTCTATCGATATCAAGGTTTCTTATTCGTGACTAGTGTCCTACTTACTAATGTCTACTACCCAATATTGTGACATTTTGATAGGTCCATGTATTAACAACTATAACATTTCATTAGTGTCGGTTCACCTTGAGGTATCCTTAATACAATTAGCTCGAAATTTGACCACTTGATGGAATATATTCCCCAAACATCAAGTGACAGTCCTTGAACCCTCTATCTCCATGAGCTAATGGATAATGTAGGATATGCTAATATCTAGGACATGATTGACATGGAATCTAGGTTAGTTGGGGCTTTTTGCACAATTAGGTGATGGGGAGCACTGTTTTCCATAATTATAAACCATAGGTATATAGATGTTGTATGGGTATTAATGTGAGGATTTTCCCAACAAGGATGGGTTTTATTGGGGCCATGGACACCATCTAACGAGAAACACCATTATCATCCTAGGGCCTACGAGTGATTTTTAAGGCTTAGTAATAATATAGACTATGCTCATGGTACAAAACCACCTCCTCGTGCCTCTAAGGTGAATAGTTGGCCTAGTGGTACCCATGGAGACGATTTAAGGGATGGTTCTTAGGCCCTTGAACATTTTTCAAGGATGAAAACTAGTCCTCGAGGGCGCAAAAGAGGTGTAATATAATGTTCATGGTCCATTCATAAGCTCTGAAGCCACTTCAATACAACCCCTACAACGCAAATATTTTTTCCACCTATGTTGTATGGACAATGTTTATTTCCCTTTAGTGGTTAATTCCTATTGATTTCTTCTATAGATTTCGAAATATCTAGCATGGAAAAATCTTTGAAATTTTTCATGTTATATGTTGATGGCTACTGCTACACTTTTTATCTTTCAATCTCTATTATTCTAGAAATATATAATTATCTCATATAAAACCTCAAGTAATACGCTTGGTAACACCCTCGAAATAATATTTACTCTCATTTATTAAATATTTTGTACTTCCACATTTCAACTTCAGTCACAAAGAAATAATAAATCGAGTCAACATTGAGTAAAATCCATCAAAGGTGCTACCTAAAGTTGTAGTGATTTGGTCTATTAGACATTATGAAACTATTTGTGAAATTAAAGATATCGAATGCGACATAGTAATCAAGATCATTTATGGGAATTTTTACCTATAACTATTCATGTGGTACATAACTTTGGTTCCATTACAAGAGATATTGAATAATCAGGCCATGTTCATTTTAGTAATGATATAAAAAATAAGATGGGATGCTAGTTTCTTCTTTACAAATTCTCATTTTGGATAGTCTAAAAAAGGTGTTTTATTTGACCTTTGGTATTATTTAAGTTTATATTGTAACTTCTCTCTTATACATATTTATTTGCTTCTTGTCAAACATGTGGAAGCCCTTTGCCCACATGTCACCATTGTAAAATGGCCTATCAAATTCCATGCTAGCCTACCTAGTCAATTAATTTGGCTATTATATCCACTATCGACAACTTGGGAAATATCACATTAATAATTAATTTAAATTAAAATCATTTAGAATCGTCAACTTCCCAACTTGAAAAACTCACCTAAACATATTTATTACTCCCACTCCTCTTCTTTGTAAATTAGTCCTCATGATGAGTCTTGGTCTAGACTCAAAACATCGACATATTAAAGATGAAGACTGTGGTATATCCAAATTCAGCTTCTCAAAAAACCACACCATAGAAATCTGCAAACCATTAACATCACATTAGTTTAAAACTTGCTTATGTGGTCTTCACATAACCAAAAAATGGGTCATCCATTAACAAATGTACCTTTCCATCATCTACCTTATCCATCTTCTAGATCACTAAGCCCCTATCCCCGCAAGACACTTAATCCTCCATGCATATTTGCTGTCTCGATACTTGACGCCTAACATATAGACGAGCTTGTACATTGAAGTCCTAATGTCTCAATATTAGATATCTTTAAAGGCCAATGGTCATGCTATCAAGCCACCAAGCCCTTGGGAAGAGGCTACAGAGTGTGATTGATACTAATTAGTTGATATCTTAACATCAAAAAGTCCAACATCCACATCGTCGCTATATGGTTACTACCTAGACATCACATTGGTGCCACGTCAACCTTCCATTTCCATGTCAACATGCTACATCACTTGCCACATTGGTATGCCATGTCATCTAGACCCACATTTGTGCCACATTGTAATGAGACGTTAACATGTCAAATCAACTTCCACATAATTGACAAACGGTATCCCCGGGTCCATATCCACTCACCACATCATTACTCTATCGATATCAGTGTTTCTTGTTGGTGACTATTGTCCTACTTACTAATGTCTACTACCCAATATTGTGACATTTTGATAGGTCAATGTACCAATAACTAATACAGTGCATTACTATTGGTTGACCTTGAGTTGTCCTTAATATAGTTAGTGTTATGCCCCTATACCAATAAGTGTCATATATCATGATTGACATGGTGAGCTTTATAATATGTTCATACCTTTACTTGTTGCAAAGGTTTTCCATATTTGTAAAAAATCAAAAAATTTAAAAAATGTAAAGAGGGTATACCGTAAAAGAAAAATCAAAGGGTGAAAAGAATAAAAAGATGGTTAAAAAATGAAAGAAAATTAACCCCAACAAAAAGAAAGACCAGGAAAGTGTACAAGTCCAAATGCCACTACTTTTTTACTGTTGTAGAATAAACAATTGCGTGTAGTTTGTCACTTATGCCACAATTTATGAATAGTCAAATAGTTTAAGCTTGGTTAATTCATTTTTCAATTTCATGTTTTAGAAATAGAGAATAAAGATATGACCAAATAGTGTAATCTTGGCAGATAAGTAGATAGGTAGAGTAAAAAAAGAAGCTCAATAGTTTAATATGATCCCTTGAATGTAATAAGTGTAGACCTAAGTAGGCCATCACCATGTAAAAGAAAAGAAAGTTTGATAAGGGTTTTCCAGACTAAGTGCACCCTAATAAAGAAGTGAAAATGCTAGGTTAAGTAGGTAGGGTAGGTAGATGATTGTTGCATAATAATATGTGGTGAATAGTAAGTTTAAATATGCAAATCTTTTACTTCCATCACAAGGCAAAGGCATGTATCACATGGAAGACACATCAAGTAAGAAAATTCAAAGATAATTAACTTCCCTACTCATTTCCCCTAAATTTTCACTAATTTCCCCTAAGTGCCAAGGTATTTATCAACTTAGAGGGGCTCAGAGCATTTCTCTAACTTTTGGAGGGACCAGACTGTCAGCCCAATAATTTATAATGCCTAAGTACTTAAAACCCATTGATCAGTGATCACACCCCTTCATAAATCATTCATTCCCTTTATAAAAATTTCCTATGTAAAATCCTATTTTACTTAGGGAAATTAAAATATTTTCCATAAAAACCCTCATTTTTCACTTAGCCAAAGTTTTAAACATATACATGAAAATGGTTCAAACTTAGTTTGCACTTCACAGAATCATATTAACTTTTAACTTACATTATTATTTAATTTCCCGATATAAACATTACCCATTCCCGTATTACTATAACTATGCAAAATCCCCAAATTCATATATATCGCTTCCCTTGGTTAAATATAACCATAATAGAGTTAATAATTGGGATTAATTACTTAAATCGTAACTAATAAAGAGCCTTGACCCCCACCATATTAAGTGAGGATTAATTAATCATCAAAATTAATTAATAACTCAACGACCAATCCTGCTACTCCCGATGTAATTAAAAAACCTTTAATTATCTTCGGCCCGCCCTCATTAACTTTCAGCCACCGCACCTCCCTGATAGCCATCAGATCAAGCCCCTTAGATCTAGCGGTTGTCGTGCATATCGCACGACCCTCCACGATCGAACATTAGCGTGTGATCGCGAGCAGTTTTTTGAATAGTGACATCGCCACGTGTTGCTCATTGTATGGAATCGCTTGCTCTAGCCCGAATACTGCCTCCCCTCCATTAGTGGTGCAATGAAAATTGCATACTGCCTCCCGCTAATGACAAAACATCAAATATTTCTCCCGCTGATGCCATCTATCCAAATCCTAAAGCTAGCCAAATTTTTTACTTTGTATAAAAAACAAAGTAATTATTGTATCGTCCTATTCTACGAATGCATACATCCATGCAAACTAAATGACGAAGTTAACCTACTCGTGCACCCAACCACCAACGACCTTCAAAGCTTGTAGTTGATGCCACTCAAAGTCCACCATTCACACCTAGTGTACTTGCATTCCATTGCCCATTCCTAAAAATAGGTATTTACCAATTCTCATCAAGAAACCCTGTGAATACTTCCTTTCTCTACAATTAATCGAAAAGAACCCCAAATTTTACCGTAATTTATCTAATATTTACCCTATGATTGACATCAGTTAAAGATTTATTAACAAAGGTATTACACACTCATGTGCTGGTGTGTGTTCTATGTTATTGAAGCAACGGATTGATCAGATTGCCAATACACAGACATTAAAATGGAAAGTCAGTAGAGAAATACAGTAAGAAAACACAAAGACACAAGCAATTCTAATAAGGAGTTCACCCTATTCTCTAGGGCTACATCTCGGTCCAGCTTTCAGTGGTGGCCTTGTTTTACTGTGCCTTTAAGCAGAGAATTACAATATTGGGACTCAATGTGAGTTCTCCTGAAATAGGTTTTACTTGGCAGGGCGGTTCTTGGATTCCCCAAGCCATTGGAGTACACAGACTCTTCTTCCTACCAGCTCTGTGACCTTCTAGTCTACAATGGCAAGAGCCCAATGTTGTGCTCATCCTGGATAGATTCCTCTATGGGATGGCATGAATCTCACAATCTCTTTCGTGCTCGATGCTGCCACTGGTCAGCTCGACCCTCTCTCTCTTCCTGCTTTTGCTATACTATCTTCTTTCTTTGTGTATTCCATCTTCCTCTCAGGATTCTGGTCTTTCCTCTTCTCTTGGATTATTCTCTAACTTGACTGTGTATTCTGTATCTATTCATGGCTTTTTAGTCATTCATTCCCATGCTTGTTCAGTTCTTCTTCCACCTCTGTCGATTCACCTTCTACAACTGCGCTTGGAGTTCCGTGTTCGGCGTCAGCATGAATACTTAGGGAGTGGCCACATGTCCTCCTCTAAACAGCGCCAGCCTACTTCGTTGGTTCATTTCTTCAGTTTCATCGTGGATGAAGTATTTCCTCCACTGTGGTGGTCAAACGGATTCCAAATCTACATAAAACGTGGTTTATTCCCTCGTCGATTCTGCTTCCTCCATCGGATCCCATGTGGTTGACTTGCTTGACCACTTGAGGGAACCCCGATCAATACCACTAGTTTCCAGAGTGCAGGTCCCACCTTGTACATTCAGCGCTTTTTGTCTTTTCCACCATGGTTCTTCAATTCACTATGCGTCTGAGTGCTCGGGCTTTCCCCACTTTGGTCCTATTCGCCCAAGGATGCGCGATTAGCGCTAATCACGCATCAAAAGCCACCTCCTTTTCCTAATTTGGGGATCCCAGGGGCTATTTTAACCTCCTGTGCAGTGTCCATGGGCCTCAGTTAGCGCATTTTGAACGAGGTCCTCATCGTTCCACATTGGCTGCCATTGCCACTAGTTTAGGGGTGTTTTTTATCACAATTCTGAATTCTTTAAGATTTTTCCCAACCTGATATAGTCATGGTTCTTTAACAGTCTTTTATGGATCTAATTCGGATCACATCCTTCCCACTGAAAAATCTTTTGTACACCAAAAGTTGGTTTTCTTTCAAGCATCGACTAAGCGAGGATACTGCTATCTCACTTGTCTAATCTCAATCCACTTTGCAATGCTTGGCTTTGAACCTTTGAGTCCAATTCTGAGGTGCTCAACATCTCCTCTACACATTGTCCTCACCTTCATATCCAAGACTATGTCTTCCAGCAACTCATTAAGATATTCAAGTAGCAAGTCATCAATAGAAGGCAATTGACTTTGCTCTTCAGTATCCTCAACCATCGAAGGTTCAAAAAATTTCAAGCAATCTGCATTTACGACTAAGTAGATGTGCATGTAAGTTGGTAGATCAAGGTGAAAAGAATTTTCACCAATCCTCTCAAGTATCCTGAAAGGTCCATACCTGATAGGCTTTAGCTTTTTACCTTCACCTTGCATCCTTTCCTTGTTGATATACAACCAAACCTGGTCTCCAACTTGAAAACGATGCTCCATCTGATGCTTTTCATGCCTAGCCTTGTATTGGGCTTGGCTCTTTTCTAGTTGTTCCTATACTACCTGGTGGATCTCTTTGATCTGTTCAATGAACCTAATTACCTTGTCCACATCACTGTGTCCATCAGCCATGGTATCTTTACCAAAGACAAAATCCAAAGGTGACCTTGGTATGAAACCAAAATAGGTCTCAAAAGGAGATCTATGTGTAGAATATTGTTTGGCTCTATTGTAAGCATGCTGCACATAACACAAGTGTTCATCCCAAAGCTTAGGATGTTTGCTGCAATATCCCCTAAGTAACTGGATCATTGTCCTATTAACTACTTATGTCTAGCCATTGGTTTGTGGATGAAAAGTTTTGCTTTTCTTCAGTTGGGTGTCCATCAGTTCCCATAGACTTGACCAAAAATTCCCCATAAATCAGGTGTCTCGATCAGATAAAATAGAAGTGGGTAATCCAAAATGGACCCATACATGTTCAAAGAATAATTTTGTAGTTTGTTCAACTATAATCTTTTTATTACAAGGTATAAAGATACACATTTTGCTGAACCTATCCACAACCACATATAGATAATCATGACCTTTCCTAGATTTAGGCAGTCCTCCAACAAAATCCATGGAAATGCTCTCCCAAGGGTGAGAAGGAACTGGCAATGGAGTGTACAAGCCTATTTTTCTGTTGTTGGGCTTGCTTTTCACACACATAGCACATCCCTTTACATATCTAGAAACTGTCTCACTCATTCTAGGCCAATAGCAGAACCTTTGCAGCTGTGCAACTATTTTACTTACCCCAAAGTGACCTGATACCAAAGAAGTGTGTGCTTCCCTAATTATCTTTACTCTCTCAGTTTGTGGAATGCAAAGTTTTCCACAATGATATAAGAGTCGGTCCTTCATGTGATAGTCCAATTCTTCTATTCTTTTTCCTTGACTCAAAGTTTCATATACATCTTTAAAGTCCATATCCTGAGCATACTGTTCTATGTAGCTTTCATGCAACACAAAATTATGCTTAAGTATGGTAGATGCATTTATAATGGGTCTAGATAACATGTATGCAACCTTGTTATGTATGCCCTTTTTATATCTGATGACTGAATGAAATTGTTGTAGAAAACCCATCCATCTGTAATGTCTTGATTGCTGCAACTTAGTTTGGGAGTGTAGGTATTGAAGTGGCTGATGATCAGTATGTATTACTGTTTCTTTGCCCATTAAGTAATGTTTCCACTTTTCCACACTCTGAACTAATGCATACAATTCTTTATCATATGTAGGATAGTTAACTAATGCAGGATTAAAAGTCTCCGAATGATAACATATGGGTTTATCGTGCTGTGTCAACACTACTCCCATGGCATAGTCACTGGCATCAATTTGGATCTCAAATGGTCTTTGTAGATCTGGGAGTGCTAGTACCGGTGTTGTACTAATATTTTCTTTCAAGGTGTCAAAGGATTTCTGTTGTTTGCCTCCCCACTAAAACACCTTTTTCAATCATGTCAAGGCATGTAAGGGAGCTGCAATTGAGGAAAAATTTGAAATGAACTTCCTCCAATATTGTGTTGCTCCTAAGAAGCTTCTCACTTCTGTAGCAGACTTGGGTTTAGGCCAGTTTATAATGACTGCCACTTTAGAGGGATTTATTTTCAATTCACCTCCCCCTACTATATGACCCAAATAATATAGAGAGGTTTTGCCAAATTCACATTTAGAGAGTTAACATAAAGTTTTTCTCTTTTCAAAACATCTAATGTCTGCTTAACATGCTTTAAATGTTTTTTCCACATTTTGCTGAAAATCAGAATGTCATCCAGATACACAATAACAAAATCATCAAGAAAAGGTCTGAGTAA
>APFE031692087.1:0-11831 GCA_000404065.3 Pinus taeda | reverse complement strand
ACTGGATGAGCAACAGTTCTATGCTAAATTGTCCAAGTGTGAGTTTGGGCTAATTGAGATGCTTTATTTGGGGCACGTGATTGCTGGAGATGGGGTGCATGTGCACCGGGAGAAGATTTGTGCCATCATTGACTAGACTACTCCTAAAAATGTAATGATGCTGAGGGGATTCTTAGGTTTTTGCACTTATTATAGATGGTTTGTTAAAGGATTCTCACAGTTGGTGGCACCACTCACAAATTTGACCAAGAAGGATGCCTTTGTATGGTTAGACATTGCAGAAAAGGCCTTTGCATGGAAGAAAGAGGTAATGAGCACTTGCACTGTTTTGGCTTTACTTGATTTTTGTCAACCTTTTGTGTTGGAGTGTGATGCTTTAGGTGATGGGATTGGAGTAGTACTAGTGTAGAATGGCCACCCTATAACTTTCAAGAGCAAGAGGCTCCTTGATTATGAGCGACATTACTCTATCTATGACAAAGAGATGCTCGCCATTATGCATGCTCTGGCCAAGTTTAGGCTATATTTGGTGGCTAATTGGTTTAAAGTTAAAACTGATCATAATAGCTTCCATTTATTCTTAGACTAGAAGGGATTAAATGACTAGCAACATAAATGTGTGAGCAAGGTACAAGCTTATGACTTCGAGATTGAATATGTCAGAGAAAAGAACAATGTGGTTGTTGATGCACTATCCTCGAGGCTTGCGACATATTCTTTCATGGACACTACCTTGGACTGGAAGTCCCAACTTTTGGTGGAGTACTCTAAAAACAGGCTAGCTTGTGAGATCTTAGATGGGAAGGTAGCAAATGGTAGATACAGGGTGGTGTGGGATATTATTTATTATAAGCATCAAATTTATTTGGTACATGAGTCACAACCGAAGATTAAGGTGATATGGGCAGCACATGATGCCTCACTTGTAGGGCATCCGAGTTACCTCAAAACTTACAGGACAGTCAAGGAGAGGTTCTCTTGGAAGGGCCTCAAGGAGGATGTTTTGGGATATGTACAAGAGTGCATCATCTGTCAGCAGAACAAGGATGAATATAAGTACCCTGCGGGACTGTTGTAATCACTACCCATTCCCGAGCGGAAGTGGGAAAGTGTTTCCATGGATTTCATCACAGGGTTGTCTTTAGTGCAGGGCAAGGACTGTGTGTATGTGGTGGTAGACTGGCTGACTAAATATGCCCATTTCTTCGCGATTCCTTCCGGGAGCTTAGTGTCTTAGGTGGCAAAGTTGCTTTTCAAGGAGATCTTCAGGTTGCATGGTTTGCCCAAGACCATAGTCAGTGATCGGGATAACGGGTTCATGGGTGGATTTTGACAGGGGCTATTCTGGTTGGTAGGGACAAAGCTCACCCCTAGCATGAGCTACCATCCCCATAAAGATGGGGCAGAGATCATGAACAGGTGGCTCGAGGGGTACTTGAGGAACTATGTAGCAAGTCGACGGAGAGCGTGGGTGAAGTGGTTGCATTTAGGCGAGTATTGTTACAACACTTCATACCACATGTTGATTGGGACGTCGCCATTCAGAGCATTGTGTGGTTATGATGTGATATCCTTTGCTGATGTGGCATTTGGTGATAGTTGCCCCCCCATGGCCAAAAATTAGGTCCAGGAGTGCCAGGATATCCTCAAAGCACTCAAGGACAACTTGTGCACCACTCTGAACAGGGAAAATTTTTATGCAGATCAACACCGGATAGAGTGGTGCTTCGAGGTAGGAGACTTGGTCTACTTACATTTGCAGCCATATCGACAGTCTTCCCTCAAGTAGAAGAGGGCAGAAAAATTCAAGAACTAGTTTTATGGGCCCTATAGGATTATCAGGAGGGTGGGAGAGGTTGCGTATGAGCTAGAGATTCCAAAGGGGAGCAAGATCCACAATGTCTTTCATGTGTCTTCTCTGAAGAAGGCGGTGGGATAGCAGGTCACTATGTCATCTAAGCTGCCTCCCTTGGATGAAGAGGGGCACCTATTATTAATTCCTGAGGAGATATTGGAATTACGGGAGAGAAGACTGAGAAGCAGGGTAATCAAAGAATACCTTGTACAGTGGAAAGATTTACCCCTAGAGGATGCTACTTGTGAGGGGGAGAGGATTCGGCAACTTCTAGGACTAAAATTGCTTGAGGACGAGCAATCTTTGGCAGGGAGGACTATAATGACCCCACCATTTTGATCAGCCTTTTTATTTAGTCCAATTTTGACAAATTCTGATCAATTCTGCTATATAAGTGGCAAAAAGGTAATTCCAGTTTTGTAAAAGGGTGGGCAATCAGGTCAACTCCTTGTGAATTACAAAATTAAAAAGCGACCCACCAAAGAAGATTATAAAAGGAGGAAGAGAGCTCATTTTGGAGGTTGCAGAATTTGATCATTTCTATTGCAATTGTTCATGAGCTCAAGGGAGTTCCTTTGGAGGGTTTCAGGGAAAATTCTCCATACAGTTTTGGTAGAAGCCAATTGGTACCCTAGTTGGATCCCCAATTTCAATGGAAGCACTTGCCACTCTAGATGGGTTCACTTACAGTAAATTTGCTAAATTTTTACAAGGGTTTCTAGTGATAAATCAAATTGCAGGCAAGGGCCATAGTTTGGGTGAAGAAATGTTCTGAGTGGGCCAATTTTTGTGTGACTAGGAGAACGAAATTTTGAAAGGAGCTGTGCTCACAAACAAGGTCGAAATTCCTCTTATATAGGGCGAAATTCAACACCAGAATTAAGAGACCCAGTCGATTTGCTCTAGGCCAAGTTGGGACTCTCCTTAAAGGGGCTGAATTGGGTAATTTTGGGCCGAGCTCTTTTGCTACAGCTGAGTTCATCTTCAGTGCAGGGGCCAAATCTGGAGGGTGGCATGAGATAATTTGAGAGGCCAAACAACTGGTTGTCAAGTCTGAATTATGGGGAATTGCTGGGCTGTCACAAGGGGCCGAGTTAATTGATGTTTTAGAGGGCTGAGTGGGTATACCCAGATTTGTGAAGGGGCTGAATTTCTTGTTTATAGGAGGGCCGAGTTCCATTTGTGTGGGCTGGTGGGTGCATTGCACAAAGGGACTGAATTCTCTGCCTTGGAGGACGCGGGCATCATCATCTACAACAGGGCCGAGTTGGGTAGCAGCTGCCACAAATTCTACAAGAGGAACGAGCTACCTTTCCAGTGGGAACGTGTCACTATTGATGGATTGAAGTAGCACAATCACCTTCAGAAACCTTTCCAGGTTCCCATTATTGAATTGTAAAGGCTTCTTAATTGCTAATATAATGGTGCCATTTTGGAGCAGTCTGATTGTGTAAATCTTGTGGCTGTTGCAAATGTTCAGATTGTCAAATGTGTGCTTGTAGAAATGTTCGAATGGTCTGCTGTAGCTTTCCTTTAGTTCATGACAGTTTGCATGCCAAATGTTTGTAAAAAGGCTGCTATAGGAAGAGTTTTGAATTTTGAGAAAAATTAGTTCAGATTTGGGTGTTAGTACATCACAAATTAGTCCATGATTTCCCTTGGAAGATTCATGCCCCTTTGCTTATGTTCCAGAAGTTGGCAAATGGTCCAAGAAACCTCTAATGTCCTCTTTGACTTACCCCTTCAACTCCAATGGCCCTCTAGAAGCTCAACTTGGTCCATTGTAGCTCGACTTGGGTAAATGATGGTTCAATTTGGTCCTTGAGATGAATTTTTTACTTCAGAATGGCTAGGTTGCTGGCCCTTCTCTAATTCCTTAGTCGAAGATAATTCCAACAGCTACTTTGGCCCTTCAAACGACTAGTTCAACCCTCCAACTGCTAGTTCACTTGACTTTTGCTTGATATTAAATTTGACTTGGCCACTTGTGCTCTAGAGCTCTCTCGCCTAAATGAATTTTGAATTTCTGACACTCAGGTTTGTTGTAACTTGCCATCATCTAAATTGGGTTTTGCTTCGATTTTCCATATCTTGTCTTGTGTTTCCACATCTTCACTAACTTATCCACATCACCATGCCCCTATCTCGCTTCTCAACAACCTAAGCAATCTGAGGATTCTAAGACATGGGTTTTGCTCATCTCTTCCTATAGGCGACTTATGATGTAATGCATGGCCAAAAACTGGCCAACACTGACCCTATTTTGTGTTGAGAAATGTAACTAGTTTTGGTCTTCATAATTGTTGTACTCATTTCAATGTGTATCCTATGTAACAAACGAGAAGTGAAAATAGAAAGTTATTATTATTAACGCATGGGTTAATGCTCATCATTGATGATCTTCTAGGTAAAAGCATGTTCTTCGTGCTTCTAGGGTTTGTTAGGTCTTAGGATTTGTTGTCATGAGTCAAAGGAGTCAACATCATGTTAATAGGACCCTTACGATCAAAATGTAATTGTAAAAATAATTATTTTTTAGTATAGAAAGTCTAGGAAACCCCAAGAGTACAAGTTGGCCCTAGGAACATCAAGTCGGCCTAAAGGAGGGAATTCAACCCCTTGAGAAGTCTATAAAAGGAGTAGTTCGACCCCATTTGTGACGCTCACCCCACAAGTTCGATCTATCAAGAAAGAGTTCAATCTGAAGCTGGGAAGCAAGAAGAAGAAGAGCGAAGGTTCTGGGAGAAGAAAGAAGGACGAAAATTTTTTGTTGTGAAAATTTCATCTATTGCAGCAAATGGAAATTATTCTCCTAATTGAAAATTTAATTATGCAGTTTACTTGCTATGAAAAACAATTAATAAAATCACAAATGCAATTTTCACCATAAAAATTCTACGAAAATAAAATACTGGAAACTGAGAAATTCTAGCACACACAAGAATTTTAACACCGTTATTTTTAGACAATTGTCCTTGGAAAAACCCAACTTGGGAAAACCGGTGCAACAGATGAGGGTTTTATTATTTAGCAACAAATCTAAGTACAATAATCTGGATGCTCTCCAGGCAATCCAATTTGAGAGAAATACTAGCAAAATTATTGAGGATTTTTCCTCACCCCACAATTGATTTCTATCCCTAGGACTGCCTCCCCAGCCTCACGCAAATCCCTCTGCGTCAACCTCTGCGCAGATCTTGTGTAGTCTCTACTGTAGTTGCACTGGGAAAATTATGAAATCAACAACTTTGTTTGTCTCTAGCTTTGGAACTGATTCACTGGCTCATCTAACCAAAATACCGACCTCCAGCTGCTGAATCACTAGCTCCTCCAGCTAGATCGAACTATTCTGCTACTATGCCTACACGGTGCTTACGCAAACCCTTTAGGAATTTCGTACTCCCTCTCATTGCCTCTTCTAGAGCTGAAAGACTTCCTCCGGAAACGTTGCTGACCTCCTCTACCACCTACTACTCACCCTCTGGTTTAATCTTCTTTGCTTGAACTCTGCTACTGAGAAAATCGAACTGCTTGGGCAACTGATTATTTGCACTGGTGTCTCCTCCATCTACCCATCGACTTCTTAAAATATTTTGTTGGACATCCAACGACCAAAATGAAAACTTAATAAAGGGCTAAGATTATTTTCTAGTTGATCTGTGTGAATTTCTAGATGATTCTCACCTTATCTCAACTAATTCTGATTAATTAACCACTTTTGCTAGTTTAGACTTAGGAAATATTTAAAAATAAGCTAATAATCTAATTGAGACACTTCTAGGTGGAATTTCCAGAAACGATTTCTGGGTTATGGATAACTCCTGTGTTTTAAGCTCTCCACAAAGTTTCGAGACTAGAACACCTCCTATGCTACAAAAAAATGACACTCCCTTTTAGCGAGGAAGGTATTCTCTCTAGTGCCGCACACTTTGCCACAAGAACCTATCTCTGCACCACCCTCCATACGCTTCTGATGTCTAGCCACTGTGACTTATTGCCACTGCCCACCAACCACTGCGCAACTCTGATGTTGTATCTATGCTACTGCTAACATTGCCATACTGCTGCCAACTCTGCATCTGCATTGCAACTCCCTCTCAATTGTTGTTGCTGCAGCTGCAACTACTACAACTGAGAAGCATCTTAAATACTTTGTCTCTTCTACTGAAACAGGTTCTCCACCATGCTCATATGTTCTCTGAAGTAGACAAACTTAGCTCTCCCTAGAGCTTTCGTGAGTATGTCTGCAACCTTCTCATCTGTGGGAACATACTGTAGCTAGACCGTTCCACGCTACACACAATCTTTGATCAAATGACACCGTATATCTATGTGTTTCGACCTGTCATGAAACACTGGATTCTTAGAGAGCTTGATGAAACTCTGATTATCACAGTAAACACTAATTGTTCCATCCTCCACCTGAACAAGCTTACAAGCAACTTCTGAAGCATACAACTTCATATGTAGCTGTGCTTGCTGCCATATACTCTGCTTCTGCAGAGCTCAATGCTACTGACTTCTGCTTCTCGTTGCACCAAGAAACCATCCTTGATCCAGCGCTGAAGCAGTACCCAGAGGTACTTTTCCTGTCCACTGAACTGTGTGCCCAATCTGCATCTATGAACACACATAGCCTGACATCATTTCCTCTGGTATATCTCAATCCACACTCGATTGTGTTGCGCACTTACTTCAAAATATACGTCGCTGTTGTCCGATGTACCCTCTTTGGTTCCACCATAAACTGACTGAGGGTATTGAATGCAAAGCAAATACTTGGCCCCATGTTGACCAGATACGTTAGAGAATCGATAAGCTGTCTATACAAGGTGGGGTCAACATCCTTTTCATTTGGTGTATTTATTTTCTTCCAGTTGGTAATCATGGGCGTAGCCATGGGTCTACAATCTTGCTTTCAGAATCTCTTCAAAATCTCTGTAGCATATCTTCCTCGCCCAAGGAAGATCTCCCGGTCCTTCTGCCACACTTCCAATCCTAGGAAATAGTGCATCGACCCCAGATCGTTCATATCAAATTCTGCTGCTAGGTTACTCTTGTAGTCTTCTATGAGCCTTGATGACCTTGTCAGGAAGAGATCATCCACATATAGTACTAGGATGAGTGGCTCATCCTATACCATCAAATAGTAAAGGTTGGGATTTGTGTCACTCTTGACGAATCCCATCTGCTACAAGTAGCTGCCAATCCGACCATACCATGCCACACACTGCTTGATCCTCTATAGAGCTTTTTTCAATCTGCACACATGAGTGCGTCTCTCATGAGTCTCGAAACCCTCTAGCTATTTTATGTACACTTCTTCCCCGTTCAAGAATGTTGTCTTGAGTTTTGACGTCCATCTGGTGAATTTGCCACCCCATTTGAGCTGCTAGAGATATAATTGACTTAATAGAAGTGTATTTGGCAGCTGGGGCGAAGATCTCCTCATAATCTATTCCTTCTTTCTGTGTATACCCCTTTGCCCCAAATCTAACCTTGTACTTTTCAACGTTGTTGTATGCAGTATACTTGATCTTGTAGATCCAACAAGAACCTACAACTGACCTGTCCTCAGGCCTTGGCACCACCTCCTGAACATCATTTGTCATGATAGAGTTGTAATCTTCTACCATGGCATCTGCCCACACTTGATGTTGTGCTGCCTCCTGAAAGCTGGAAGCTTTTGCAACTTGAGCCACCAATGCTTGGTACATGTCACACTATCTGTGCTCTCTCTTGTAGGAGCTCCTATGAACTCTGCATCTCTTAATGTCTGACGAACTTCTATACTGGTTTGACCACTAATGGTAGAAGGTTCAACCAATTCCTCCTCATTCGGCCTCTGCTGCTCCGTCTACTGTGATCTCATAGCCCCCCCTTGCACTTGAGGAAATGCTAGTAATAGTTAATGTACTGGATCCCTGTGATTGTCCCACTATCGGTTCTACTGGTTACCCCTCTGGTTGTACCTACTGCTGGACTAATGGAACTTTAGCTGGCTGATTCTGATCACTTGCAGGCATCTCACGAGATCTCTTGAAAGCTTGGTCTTCCATGAACTTTACATCTCATCTCACTACAATCTTCCTATTGCTAGGAATATAGATCCTGTATGCCTTTGAGGTTTTGCTATATCCAACAAGGAACCCCTTTTCTGCAGTCTGATTTAACTTGGTGCGCTTCTCATCTAGCACATGGCAATAAGCAATGCTGCTGAAGTTCCTGAAGTGACTAACTTTTGGCTTCTTCCCTATGAAGACCCGTTCTAGCGTTTTCTTCCCCAATGCTCTACGAGGAGTCCCGTTCTGAATATACACTGTTGTATTACATGCCTCTTCCCATATAAACCTGGGCAGATCCTGGTCATATAAAATTGCTTTTGTAGCCCCAACTATAGTTCTATTTTTTCGCTCCGCCACTCCATTCTGCTGTGGATTGGATGGAGCTGTCCACTCTCTTCTGATGCTTTTCTCTGCACAAAAGTCTATGAAGTCTTTATCAATATACTCTCCACCATTATCTGAGCGAAGTACCTTGATCTTCTTCCTTGTCGCATTCTCCACGAGAGCCTTAAACTCTTTGAAACAATCAAAGACCCCTCATCCTTGGTCTTTAAGAAGTAGATCCAGGTTTTCCTGGAATGACCATCAATAAAGGTGAGGAAATATTCGGCACCACTGAGAGCTCTAGTGGACATCGAGCCACAAATATTTGAGTGTATAAGTCCTAACACACCATCTGCTCTATTGTCACTTCTTGGGAATGCTACCTTAGCATATTTCCTAGGCACGCACCCTTTGCACACATCATTGTGTTCCGTGCCAAATTTTGGAACCCCTGTTACTATCTCTCTGAGCATTTTGAGTGCTCCATGATGTAAATGTCCCATTCTCCTATGCCATAGCTCATTCAGTGTCGTCCTACTGCTGTTGTCACTGCTTGCTAGTGCCATTGAAGAATCGAGCTGCAACCTATACAACCTATTGCTTCGAACTCCATTTTGTCTTACCCTCTTCCAGCTTGGTTGTTTGACAAATACCTTCTTCCCTATGAAGTGGACATCATATCCCTTATCTTGTAGTTGGGATATTGAAATCAGGTTCACACCCAATCCTAGCACATGTAGTACATCTGTAGCGCTGGTATTTGCTCGTCTCCCTGTGAAAATCGATGGTACCTCTTCCCACTGGAGTACACTTTGTTCTGTTTCCCATCGTAATCTGGAAGTCCATCTACTCCTCATTGTAGCAAGAGAAATATTCTCTAACCCCTGTCATGTGAGCTGGCGCTCCAGTGTCTATATACCAGACATCTTGTGAAGCCGAGCCTGATAAGCAAGCAAATTCGTCCTCCAATCTGGAAGACAACTTTGAAGCCCCTTGAATGTCAAATCGATCCATGGTCATACTGGAGAAATTAATGAAGGCAAATCTGTGTGCTATTCCTCTTCCACCCTACACTGATTATGCTCTAGCAAACCGTTGCAAAAAACTCCTGTCCCTAAACAAGGAATCTACTTAGGGAAAATAATTGAGCTGCTCCTCCCTGTGTTTGCTGGAATCAGTGAATCTGGTAAGCCAAATTTTTCTACCAATCTGTATTGAAAAATCGATATGCCTAGCAATTTCGAACTCCTTGGCTTAAGTTCTCTGTGCAACCCCTAGAAAAAATCGTTTTGTTGCTCCCTCTGAACAACAAATTCTTCTGTCTTCGCTTCTGAGCTTCCTCATCTAATCAACTTGGCTCTGATACCATGTGAAAATTTCTTCTATTGCAACAACTGGAAATTATTCTCCTAACTAAAAATTTAGTTATGCAATTTATTTGCTACGATAAACAATGAATAGAATCACAACTGCAATTTTCACCACAAAAAATTCTACAAGAAATAAAATATTGGAAACTGAGAAATTCTAGCACACACAAGAATTTTAACACCATTATTTTTGGACAATTGTCCATGGAAAAACCCAACTTGGGAAAACTGGTGCAATGGATGAGGGTTTTATTATTATTCTTCAGTAAGAAATCTGAATACAATAATTTGGATGCTTTACTGGCAATCCAATCAGAGAGAAATGCTAGCAAACTTATTGTGAGGATTTTTCCTTACCCCACAACTGATTTCTGTCCAAGGAACTACCTCCTCGGCCTCATGCAAATCCTTCTATGTCAATCTCTGCGTAGAGGTTGTGCAATATTTGCTGTAGCTACCCCCAAAAAATTATGAAATCAACAGCTTTGCCTGTCTCTGACTCTGAAATTGATTCACTGGTTCATTGACCAAAATCCCGACCTCTAGATTTTAAATCACTAGCTCCTCCAGCTAGATTGAACTATTCTGCTGCTATGTCTGCGCAGTCCTTGCACAGACTCTCCAGGAATTTCACACTCCCCTCATTGCCTCTTTCAGAACTGAAAGACTTCCTCTAGAAATGCTGTTGGCCACCTCTGCCACCTGCTAATCATCCTCTGGCTTAATCTTCTCTGTTGGAACTCTTCTATTGAGAAAATAGAACTGCCTGGGCGACTGAGTATTTGCATCGGTGTGTCCTCCATCTACCCATCGAATTCTTCTTATAATATTCTGTTGGACCTCCAACAACCAAGATTAAAACTTATTCAAGGGCCAAGATTATTTCCCAGTCGTTCTATGTGAGTTTCTAGATGATTCTCACCTTATCTCAATTAATTTTGATTAATTAACCACTTTTTCTAAGTTTAGATTTGGGAAATATTTAAAAATAGGCTAAAAATCTAATTGAGACACTTATAGGTGGAATTTCCAGAAACGATTTTTGAGTTATGGAGAACTCCTGTGTTTTAGCCTCTCCACAAAATTTTGAGACTAGAACACCTTCGATGCTACAAAATTAACATCTGTTTTGGGCTCTATCTCTCTCACACATGTGAAGTTCTAGGGTTTTTGGTGTTGCAAAAGGGGAGGCCAAAGTTGCAGTAGGACGAAGTGCAAAATCTTGTAGATAGAAGGGAGAAAACCCTATATTGACCTCGTTGACCTTGGGAGAAGTTGTCTTGCTCTAGGAAGGTCTTAGGAGGAGGCTGGATTAGGGTTTCCAGAGAACTTGCAAAGCTGAAATGTTAGGGTCGAAGTACCAAGACAAGTTGCAGATTGAAGTTGGCACGTCGAAGTTGTAGTATTGAAGCTGGTTGGTGTAGAATCAAGGAAGGGATCGAGGAAGGGATGACTTGGTATTGGGAGAAGGACTTGGTCTAGGGTTTAGGTCTTTGCATCTCATTTGAAGCAAATTCTGAGAAGAGAAGAGTTTCTGGGTTTTCCCCTTGAAAGGGTTTTGCCCTGGCTGAGAGCCTAATATTTGTGTCCTCCATTGTTGCAGTTTATGTTCTTGATACTTGTTTGATGAAAGATCTAACTAAAAGAACACAAGAAAGCTAATAAGTTCACAAGCGATTATCAAGGTTAAAGGAAAATAAGTATAATAGTTGCCACTATTGATTTTACAACATGGTATCAGAGCTCAGGTGGACAAGGAAGGCAACTGGAAGGATTTCCTTATCAAGGGGAAGGGAAAAGGAAGCTCTCATGAAAAGGCTAGAGAAGAAGACTTCAGGAAGGACTGAGGATGCATTGGTAGGAGACCTAGTAGGGGGGTTTCTACAAGGAGATCAAGTCTACATCAAGCTCACATCTAAAGAAAATTTGAAAGGAAGACTTCAAGAAGATTGTTGATCTCTCTCTCCGAAAGAAGATCTATTAGAAGGCATCAAGGATCTTGGAAGTTGTTGTTGGAAGAATCCCAGGAAACATCTTTCAAAGACATTGTTGAAGATTCTTCAAGAATCTTGAAGGCATCAAAGAAGGAGAATCTTTGTTAAATTTGGACAACTAGGTCCAAACTCCATGTTCTGATGATCAGATTAAGAGGCTAATATTTTTGTTGGATTCCTCTTTCAGAGAGGTGTAAAATCCATATAAAAATAGTCTTAATCC
>APFE031692064.1:82335-111824 GCA_000404065.3 Pinus taeda | reverse complement strand
ATATATCCATTATATCAAAATGGCATCCAGTGCATTGTCCAATACATACACGATGATGATATAGAGATCAAAACAAAAACACATAACCAAGGAGGCTATAAATGGCCTTTACAACAAAAGTCTGTGACCAGTACTACTGGCTACTGCTAGAGTTGCCAACATCATCTGGCTCAGTGTTACTTGGGAGCAGGAGCGAAAGTGGGGAGTGAGAGCGAAAACGAGAGTGGGAGCGACATTTTCAGAAGCTCCTGGTTTGGGAGCGAATCCCAGAGGGGTTCGACAACCAATGTCACTAACATCAAGGTACATAGAGGGATTGGTGCTCTTGATTAAATACGAGTTCCATACCCTAATACATTGACAAAATTCAATGGAAACATTGCAATCCCCCAATCCTAAAATCCTGAAAAAAACTGATAAGTCTGCTGGATTTTGAATGAAATCTAAAATTCTACTTTCTCCATATGAAATCCAATGAGGCCGGAACCACTCTCAAACATCCTGAGTCATTTCATGTTAATGTTAAAAATTTAAGTAAAAGGATGAAAATGAAGATTAAGGAGAATGTCACTTTTACTTAAGAATTTAACATTACCATGAAATTTGAATAGCATATCAATAGTAGAGAGCATTTGAGTGTGTTAAATAGGGTTTGGGAGGGGGAAATGGACCCCAAATAACATTTAGCTAATTTGTAAAACACATTGGAGTCCAAACCAATCAGCAAACACCTTAAAATTTCATTAAAAAAATGTTAAATCGCTGTTTTGGATGGGGTTACGGGCCTCTATTTATGACTCGGCCGAGTCAATATGGAAACGGCCGAGTTGGCCGAGTCAGCCATGACTCCGCCGAGTCATGGTTGACTCGGCCAACTGAACCGTTTCTTCAACCGAGTCACAGTTTTGGCCAATGAAACGGATCAACTCGGCCGTTTCCGTTTCGAATCGGCCGAATTTTAAAGCTATGACCAAAACCTCTCCTCTTGAGAGGAAAACCCACAAGAAGTATTCCCTTCTTATAGAATCTTCAAATGACGAATTCCAAGACCTATGACCCAATACCAAAACCCCTCCAAGACAAGTCAAACCTCTTCTTTGATGAGCTTCTCTTCCACAAAGTCAACGCTAGTCAAACTTTCTTCAATACTTCAACTTTCGGCCCTTCTTTAGAATTTCAACTTGCTTCTTCAAGACTGCGATTTTGGCTTCTACTGCAGAAACCCTAGTTGGCATGTGTGAGATAAATATGGTGAATTTCTTCGTTTTCTCCTTCACTTGGACAACAGCTTCTTCTCTAGCAATTCGACTTGCAAGATAGTCCCTTCATCTGATTTCAACCTCCTAATATGACTGCAATATTTCGGTCCATGTTGCAATGATTGATGCCCTAACCTTTCTACACGTTTGAGAAGTTGTAGCCCAAAACTCCATATTTTGGATTCACTTTTTGTCTCATTGTTTCTCCTTCTTCTCGCTTGTTTAAGGTCGTCTATTCTTCCTTCATCAAACTGCTTGCATACTCTTCAAATGAGGTCAATGTGTCCTTATATAGTCTTCCCTGGAGGTCAAGTAGTTGTCCATGAAGCCGACTTGTCCTACTTTTACGCTAACTTCTCTTAATGTAGGTCGACTCTTCTTGGAGGGGGTCTTTAGACTCAAAAAAAATCTTTTGACATGATACAATATGCCCAATAGGGTCTTATACATATTACAATAACTCAATTGACTTCTTTTACTCCTAGAAGCACTCAATGGGTGCTTGACCTACAAATAAAATAAACTGGAGCATGAAACCCATGCTACAAAAATAATAATAATAAAATTTCTTTTTGTTTCATCAAATGCATTAAATCATGAATACATTAGACATTATGAAGACTGGACCTAGTTACACATTTCAATACTCCCTCTTAACTAGGGAGGCTCATAATCCATTCAAGGCACTTGGGCATTCTCATACTGAAGAATTTTCATAAGAAGAGTCGAATTGGTAAGCCATCTCATAAGTTATTATTTCAGCTTATCTCATTGCATCTCATCATACCAACCAGCGTTGTCATATAGCAAGGCCTTGACTAACAGCTCTATCTCTCCACAAGAATAAAGCACAATGTTGGGGAGACAATGACTAATAGACAGCTTCATCATTGTCCCACAAGGCACATACCCCATCTGAAAGTTCACAAGGTATGTCCTTTTAGGACCATTCCCGTCTTGGATTAATACATCCTCATGGAATTTCCTCTTCAACTACTCTTACCTATTGGATGCCTTACCTCATCCTCAAAGAATATCAGAATCAATCTTAGATGATTACCCAATCCTCCATTCTTTCTTCATCTCATGAAGACAAGAATGATGTGTCTATCTCTCCCTCTCAACTAGAGAGGATCAACTCATTCCTATAAAAGGAATATTCCAAAGCTCCCACTTAATAAGGTAGTTGTTACCAACAACAGCTCTCTTCAGTGGAGATCATGGTATTATGAGTTGCCTATAGAGCTCCTTCTTTTGGCATCATGTACTTCAACTTCTTCATCATGGAGCCTTCATCTTCATAGGGCATTAGCCATCTTCTTCATCACTTCCCTTCAATGAAACATTGCGTTGACCTAATGATCATGTCATCCTTCTCTTCATCGGGAAGTGATCTTCTAGTCCACATCTGGATATCCTTCATACAACTACCTCTTCCAAGTCATCACTTTTTCAGTATCTTCCATCCAATCTCACGAGTGCTAGTTGTAGGTGACTTCTACAATCTTTTTCTTGTAGCCTTGTTTCAACCCAACCAGATGTTTTTCAAAAATCAAAATGAACATCAAATTTAAGTTGCCTATTTATGATAGCCTTTCGTCATGACATCTGCTTCGTGCAACATCAACATCCTTTCGCATATGTATGAATCAATCTCCAAGACATACATTACCAAGGTTTTCCTTTCTCCAATGTACATATTAGGGTCTTCATATATTCTCCAAGGAGATGTCATATCTATTCCTTCTAGTTATTAGATGTTGATGACTTTCTCACAAAATCTTCTTTCACCTTTATTCGCATATTGCCTCCTCATGATCTTTCTATATATAGTTCCTTTATTAAAGGAACCATGATTGCTAACCACCTCATATTCTTCATGAGGTCATATTATGTTAATTTCGTCTTGTCAATATATAAAAGAGTTCAAGGCATATTATCTTCATGCCTTTATGCATCATTTTAATGGAAGTGTTTCTTCTTCTTTCATCATGCTCATGAGATGGAGCATTCTAACCATTCTATCTGCAACCATATGATGACATGACTTTATCTATCTATTACCAGATATATACATACCTCTTCCTTCATGTGGTCATCTAGACTTCCTTCTAGCAACTTCTTTTCCTTGCTTGAAGATGAAGATACTTCAATCAACCAGACATGTTGCACTTCTTTGTCACTATACCTTCATCCTTCTAACCAATGGATCCCACACAAGGTGGGATATAGACTTTCTACAAGACACTTGCTTCTACTAAGTACAGGTAAACCTTCTAATGAATATTCCAATGGAGGACCTATATGATCCTCATTCTGCAAATGCTTCTTCCTAATGATGATGATATTTAATGATCCCTTTATCTTCTATCTTGTTAGATGAAATTCTCCAACCATATAGAGTGCTACTTCAGTTGTCCTTATATGCTTCCAATGAAGATGCCATGAGCTACTTCCTCGCTATGATGAGAGTTACAACTATATGAACTTCTACTTCAATTAACCTTCCATTCCTCTATGACGATGTCATCTCTCTCTCAACTATAATGCATCCTATCATACTTGAGATGTTTTTACATTTTACTTGCTAACTTCTATGTATATGAAAATGTGTGAGAGACCTTTTAGTAGTGGAGTTCTATCACTTCTTCCTTCTTTGATTTCTTCTTTTCAAGTTCTTCTAATTCTTCGGCGACATGGGCTTCATTTCTTTCCTTCCTTTTCTTGTTGTACTTCTTGAGTTTAGGACAATTTCTTTTGAAATGCCCATATTCATTATACTCATAGCATTGGATCTTTGACATGTCAATTCTCTTGTGAAACTTCTTTCGAGGCTCAAATTGCCCAAGTTTTCCTTTCTTCCCTGTGGATGTTGCATATGCTTGAGTTTGTTCATTTGACCCAACATTGTTCTTCGCCTTTAATCTAGATTCTTCAATTTTGCATAATGACCACAGATCGTTGAATGGAGTGGTTTTCTTCTTCCCATAAATGCTCGACACAAAGTTGCCCCATCCATCAGGTAGTGCATTGAGCACAATGGTGGTCATCTCACAATCAAACATAACTTCACCAAGTTCTTGTAATTGATCTCTAATTTCAAATACCTTAATGGAATATGAAGGTATCCCTTCTTCTCTTGCGATTTTCATCTTGTATAGTTTGGTTCTCAAAGATATGATTTCTCCTACAGTGTTCACAGAGAATAAACCAATTTATGATAGATCTTCTTTGTTGTAGTCAACTTTGCAACATAAGGGATGATAGAATCTTTGATCAACTCTATGAGGATCCTTTGTGCCCTTATTTCTCCTTTCATGTATTTTGATAGTGCTTGAGCTTGCTCTTGAGATGGTTTGGTGATGGCGCTCTTTCCATATTCAATGACTTCATTCTCCATGAGAACTAAATCAATTTTCTTCTTCCATGCAAGGTAATTCGAGGTCCCAACCAATTTATTGTTCTCCTTACAGAATGAAGTCGTTTGGTTTGTACATTGAGACATAAAATACAAAATACTTACTTGTCAAGTGAAGATGCTCCTTTGAAGATGATATCTTCAACTTGATGCCTTCTTGATGATGTTGACAATTGAAGAGGCCTTCTTGAAGATGATTGCTTCCTTCTTCGAAGATGACAATACTTCTTTTTCTAGATGATAAGAGATGTCCTTTTTCAAGTATGCTTGAGATGTGATCCTTTCTTCAATGAGAGGGAGATCACCTTGATTTATTTGATCATGATGGAAATGCTTCTTCTTGCTTCCTTTGGATGTAGAAATGTAGAGTGTGGAGACTTAAAGTGTAGAATCCTTCTTTGAATGGAAGTAGGGTCTTTGAGGTCTTCTTCTTCTTATGATGATGTGATCCTTGTCCTTCTGATGTGGTGGATGGTCCTTCCTGATGTCATGACAATCCTTGATGATATCATTGTGCTTGTTGGACATACTGAGAAGGGGGGTGAATCAATATTTCCCTCTTTTTAAATTGGTTAATTCATTTAGCATTCAGAGCATTAATAAAAATACCTCACATCAATCAGTGCAGAAACCAACAAGAGACAGTACACAAAATTTGGCTTAACAAAGTGATGTATTATGTATGAATGCACATACAACGTTTACCAAGAAGGCCTGGAAGGAAGTGCGGGACTCCCAAGAGCTTTTCCAGCAAGCTGGATGGAAGCAAATGCTCCCAGAATGTTGGGCTCCCATACCAGGGATAATGGCCCAGCTACAAATAGTTTCTACTACTCAATGTTTGTGTTGATGTTGTCACTGATTCCCACTGATGCTACTATTGCACATATTGTTGTTGTTGTCACACTTGTTCCCACTGCTGCCTACTTTTATCAACCTGCCTTTATACTGTTGTACCCAATTGTTGTTGTCACTCTCCCAGTGCCATGCAACTATCTCTTCTGCACTTACAATTCTCACCATTGTTGTTACTTATCCAATTTTTGCTATCACTACTCCACTTATATATGACATCATTGCAATCCAAACACATCCGACTGCAAACAAACTCAATGTATGTTGAATCAATAGTAGCATGTTCACTGTGATTAGTTCATCTCTTTATCAATCATACTATCATATCATAATCTGTAATGACCCAACTACCAGTACAAACGAAATGTGAATTATTAGCATGCATATGATAGCTACATATGCATGCGTCGCATGTACTGCACTAGTACTCATATTAAATTATGAAGAATTTCCAAGCATAGGATAAAAGACATAATTGTTGAAGATACTAAATAAATACCTAACTCTCAAAAATATATATAAATATGTATTTTGTGTGTGTCGTCATCATAATACGTAACAATAGAATGCTATTCAAAATACAAGATTAATACTCTATACTATACAAAATTAAAATTGAAGATAAATTATATGAATAAATAAAAGGGACAATTATAAATAAAAAGGAATGAACATTTATTAGGATATTATACATGTCATACAAAATTATAAAAAAAATAAAATAAAAAGAAAGCAAACAAATTAAAGGAATATAATATATTATTCTACCTAACCCAACCAATTCATAAAGGCATATTACAATATTAATATTGTGGAGGGTGAGTAATATCATACGTACCAAAAGTAATGAAAAACATGTCATCTTAAAGAGAGACCACTGCATCTAATTATAAATGCCTTTCCTTCCTCACGAAGCCAGCACAAAGGAGAGGTGTCATGCAACCGACTGAAAGTTCGAGAAGAGCCTCAGGGAAAAATATAAAGGGAACAGAGATGAAGTTTTTGGGAGAGGAAAATTTTTGGGAGAAGGAGAAAAATTTTAACAAAAAGTACAAACAGTATGGACTGAGCCTTGATTGTACTGAAGTTTTTGGGCACGGGGGATCAAATTGCATCAATTGGTAAGCATTCTGAAACTGAGTACCTAGGTTGTACCCAGTTCGTCAGGGAGGTTTTGGTCGTTTTTGTAACGTAACGGGAGCAAGAGTCGCAGCAGAGCAAATTTTCAGCCATAGAATGCCAGAGCAACTACTAGGAACACCATCAAATAGAATTCTAGGTAAGTACTATCAAATGAATAATTAGATTTTGAATTCTCTGTTTAATCTGAATAACAATTTTTAAATTCTGCTAATAGGAAATTAGGGCTTTTCTGAGTAGCAGTTCCATTAAATTTTCTAAATTGGGTACCTTACATAATCATTGTCATCTATTTTCTTGCTACATACAAGATTATTATCACATGCAAAGGAATTCTCACTGTGTTAGGGTCACTAGTATGTCAATACTATCACTGCCCATAAGTCACATAAATAGGCTTGTGCTTCCACAGTTGCTACTTCAGGACACATCAAGATCATTGTTCAACGATCAAGTATCAAGGATACAACCACTGTAAAGCGAACAAAGTTCCTTCTACAGATTAATTACTCCTAAAGACTTGGAATATAAAAATATCCATGAGGATACAAATATTATATAAATGTGTGAATAAGAATGATTTTGCAATGAGAACGAGAGGCTTGCTTATATACCAAGTAGGTATCTTTTCATGGAGAGTCATGTCTCATTTAGACATGCCTCTTCAACCTAATTACTAATTAACTAATAATTATTTATGATTATTTTCATTTACATTATTTCCTATATATTTATTCATAACATTGCCTTCCTCCTCAAAAAGCTTTGTCCTCAAAGCTTGTTAATGAAAAAGGCTTGATCTCTTTTTCGACTTCAAATGTCTTTCTGTCTCGAAACAATCATCTTTGTTGAAGCAAAACGATATGATCCTCTAAGTGACAAACAACATTGTCACACTGAGAAGGGATTAGACCATCCTAGATTAATCTCCTGTGGAATATTTTGATCACTAGATTTTTGTAACGACTTGTCATCATAGGACTAGACTGAGGTTACATCACTATTCTCTGGAACATCAATTTGTTGTTTTTGTTATATATGGTCTTGATACATACCTTAATTTAGTTGTCTACTCTCATGATTCGATTGTCGATAGGGAACTTTTCTGGTTTGACTTTCCCTTTTTAGGTGTGAGGAAATTTTTTGATTTCCTTCTTGTGAGGACGTTGTTGAGTTCATTAACAAACCTTCACTTGGGATGTTCATCATCTAAACTACAATATCTAAGTGTATATTTTCTTCAACTTGTTTGTCTTCTTCCTGAGTTGTTATATTCACTGGATTGGTATTAGTTGTTTTGTCACCAACTTGAATTCCTACAATTGATGCTTCCTTCTCAATAAGTTGTTGTACCTTGTTTTCTAATGACCTCTTATCCTTCTTAAGTTTCTTAATTTGCGTCAGTAATTTTTCAATATGGTTTTCAAGCCGAGAAACTTCCTCATTTTTGTCAGTAGTGATCTTGTCAACTTCTCCTTGCATATTTTGTAGAATTTTTTTGCCTTCTTGAAAAATTACTTTTGAAATATCTTGTAAGTCATCTAGCGTTATTGAATTTGGCTTCAATGTAACATCTTGAAATGTTATTTTTTTCTTTTTGTATGAAATGTCAAAAACTTCGTTTTCATATTCAGGATGAAGGAACCTAGGGTTTCCATCCATGGGGATACCAAAATAGTATCACTTGGATCCGTCAATAGGGATTGAACCAGGAATTGCGATATAAATGTATAATCGCCAATGTTTAACTGTAAATCAATTATTTCATATTGTTTTTTTTAAACAATCTAATTTTTCGATTATATTTGACTCTGGAACTACTAATTGGTTTGTGATTTTAGGCGTTACATAATTTTTATCTTTGGCAAGAGAGATAGCAAAAGTGACATCTTTTCCTGCGATAGTTCCTTTAACTTTGAATAGTATTTTAGCAAATCTGATTGAGGTTTATGAAAATCTTCCTTATTTTATCTCTGATTTAAACTCCATTTTGTGTTTATCGAGATGAACTTAGGGTCTTAAAAGTAGCCCCTTTACCTTCATAAAAAAATGTGTTTTTTTTTAACAATTAATATCTGTGAACTATATAACAACTATTTTAAGTATATGCAAAAGTTTATATGACAAAAAATGATTTGAAGGGTTTTCTGACAGTCCAACAGGGACACCGATGAAAAGGCAGCGGTCAACAAAATGTCGGATTGCAGTGAACAAATCAAAGCGAAGAAATTGTGGCAAGTCATGTCTTGGAAAAGACAAGCAAACCGAGCGGAAGTCATTGTTGGCAAGTCATGTCTTGGAAAAGACAAGCAAACCGAGCGGAAGTCATTGTTATCGGATCAGTGATATACACACAAGATCAGAGTAGTGTGGTCATGACAATGTCGTGGGTGGGAAGTCGTGAAGGTCATAAGTGAGTGGCTGACAACAGTTGCAAGGAACGATTCGCAGTGGCGTGTGGAAGCTCTGTGTGTGTGGCAGCACACTGGAGATGTCAGACAAGGTCACTACAAGTGGAGAGGATTCAGACAGCTGCTGGGAGCACAGAGCGGTGTACAGAGACGCATATAGAGACCGACGGTTTCGATTTAGAATCCCTACCCTTCCGGACTAAGAACAAGGCGGCGTTCATATGAATAAGAAAGGATGGATGGCGGAACGAAGACAGGAGATGCGCACGTGCAGCAAAGTTGTGACTGTTGTAATATTATGTTAATTTTCTGAATCATATGTACCTTCAATGGTGATTTCTGGTTTCTTCAAGATTGTAGCAGAACAATTATTTCTTCAACAACAACATTTTAATGGCCAAGGGTTTTTATATATGTATATTTTTTAATATTCCTTGTTTTGTAAGTAACTTTGGACTCTTCTTTCTTTCTTTTTTTTGGGATATATATACATATATATCAAAATACAAATATATATATATATATATATATATATATATTATATATATATATATTTGTTTTTTGTTATGATCAAGGGCCTATTGGCAACGATGGAGAAACTCCAATTTGTGTAGCGAATGCTTCAGTCACGATGGCAACAAGATTGATGAATTTGACAATCAAAGACCTGGATCGGAGAACACAGCTTTGTGCAGCCATGAAGCAGCCAGAGGATCGATTATTCTGATATCAAATGAAGCGAACAAAGTTCCTTCTACAAATTAATTACTCCTGAAGACTTGGAATATAAAAATATCCATGAGGATACAAATATTATATATTAAATGTGTGAATAAGAAGGATTTTACAATAAGAACGAGAGGCTTGCTTATATACCAAGCAGGTGTCTCTTCATGGAGAGTCATGTCTCATTTAAACATGCCTCTTCAACCTAATTACTAATTAACTAATAATTATTTATGATTATTGTCATTTACATTATTTCCTATATATTTATTCATAACACACTGCCATGTTAAGAACATTGTTAATAAGGATACTGCCACTGTCTATGTAACAAGATTCAATTTTCATCATCCACTGTCACAAACATAAAGGCCATAATCATAAGAAGTCTCTGGACAAGGATCACTGTTACAACAGAATTAAATGCAATGATCTTCTCTCACATATGCCACTGCTCCAATGTATGCACGGAAGTGTCTCTGCTAAAGAAAAACTCAGTGAGCTTAAGATGAAGCAAATAGTACAGTGAGATGACATTTTTGTTCCAGATCTAGTCAATATGTGATAGGGCTTCACGATTATGAGGTCTTATCCAGGTTTATCATCAATAGAAGGAATTGTAGCTATAAGTCTACTTTGAACTCTCCATGGGCAGCTCCAGTTGATTCAACAAACTGGATCACTGAACAGTATCCTTAGATTAGCCAGAGTCTAAAAACTAGATCTTGAATTTATTCATTCTAGATCTTTGTTTTGGCACATCTTTTTTAGATCTACATCATATCCTCACTTAAACTGCTCAAACGCCAGTCAAGACCATGCTTAGCTACTTTGCGGATTATATACAAGGTTTAGCAATACCTTAGGTCAAAGAAGGAGCTTGAGTTTGTGCAAGTCGAATCTCATTGTTCAAGGCTGAAAGTATAGTACTGTGATGTAAATAAATTAAATGTGATCACATCTTCACACAAGACCAGCTACATGAATTATGGTCACGTCTTCATAAAATACTCAAATCAAATTCCATCTTCAAGAAATCGAACAGTCATAGATTATAACAGGATTAGTTGCTTCAAAAGTGTGACCTTTAGAGCTTGTTGCAGAAATTTAAAAAAAAAAAAATACCTTCACAATATGGGTCATACTACTGCTTCAAGTATAGCAATGTTATAGGATTCAAAACCTTCCAACACAGTGAAAACAGGACCACCAATCTATTCGAAAGAGTGCCAGCACAGGAATATAATTCATGGATCATTTCAGGAGGTCAATGTTACAGGTCTGCAAAAAAATATTTTCTTATGCCAAACAGGTCAACACTATTATTAACCCAATCAGTATGCTAACGTTGTCAAGGACTGATCTTTGTGTATGTTCCAGGTTTCGAAAATGCTTCAGAAGGAATGTTGAGCAGTCTTTAATGTAAACAATTTCTTCACTTCAGAATTTCAACAGGATCTTGGTTCTAGGGCTTCATAACTTCATTTGAATGTCAAATATGCCATCTTTATAAGAAAGAGTTTCTTCGCCAAATACTCAATTGCTCGCTGGACTGCAGGTTGCTTAGCTTGAAACAAATTCTTGTTCAAAACGTCCTCAGAAAATGCAAATGCCTTAAATGTAGGGTTTTGAAGGAATTCAAATCTGCTCCAGGATAGACAACTTCCGATAGTGCTCAGCTTGATATGTTTCAATCTGCTTCATCTTCAGGAATCTACTTAAGTTAAACCGATATCTTGAAATTAAGTCTTGGTGGAGGAATGAACAGCAAATCCCTATGACCAAGAATACGCCTTCACACCAAAGGTTGTTCACTTCTGGTATAGTACTGCAAGGAATTTCTGAATACGTTGTTTCCACAGTTTCTCCAGAGAAACCCTGCTAAAAAGGAATTCCCACGAAACCATACTGAATGCTATGGATCTGCCTTCAAGTTGTTAGGCTTCCACTGAAGGACCTGCTCTGATACCAATTGTTGGAAATAATGATAGGGGGTAAATCAGTATTTCCCTCTTTTTAAATTGGTTAATTCATTTAGCATTCAGTGCATTAATAAAAATACCTCACATCAATCAGTGCAGAAACCAACAAGAGACAGTACACAAAATTTGGCTTAACAAAGTGTCGTATTATGTATGAATGTACATACAACATTTACGAGGAAGGCCTGGAAGGAAGTGCGAGACTCCCAAGAGTTTTTCCAGCAAGCTGGACGGAAGCAAATGCTCCCGGAAGGTTGGGCTCCCGTACCAGGATAATGGCCCAGATACAAATAGATTCTGCTACTCAATGTTTCTGTTGCTGCTGTCACTAATGCCCACTGATGCTACTGCTGCACATACTGTTGCTGTTGTCACACTTGTTCCTACTACTGCCTACATTTATCAACTTGTCTTTATACTGCTGTTGTCACTCTCCCTATGTCATGCAACTGTCTCTTCTGCACTTACAATTCTCACCACTACTGTTACTTATCCACTTTCTGCTATCACTACTCCACTTATATACGAGGTCATTGCAATCCAATCACATCAGACTGCCAGCTGTTCCAAAACTCAAACTCAATGTATGGTGAATTAATAGTAGCCTGTTCACTGTGATTAGTTCATCACTTTCTCAATCATATTGTCATATCATAATCATTGTCATCTATGTGCTTGTTACACACATGATTACTATCATAGGCAGAGGAATTCTCACTGTGTTAGGGTCACTGGTATGTCAGTACTATCACAGCCATAAAGTCACATAAATAGGCTTGTGCTTCCACCGTTACTGCTACAGGACACATCAAGATTATTGTTCAATGATCAAGTATCAAGGACACAATCACTGCCATGTTAAGAACACTGTTAATTAGGATACTGTCATTGTCTATGTAGCAAGATTCACTATTCATCATCCACTGTCACAAACATAAAGGTCATAATCATAAGAAGTCTCTGGACAAGGATCACTGTTACAAAATAATTAAATGCAATGATCTTCTCCCACATATGCCACTACTCCAATGTATGCACAGAAGTGTCTCTGCTAAAGAAAAACTCAGTGAGATTAAGATGAAGCAAATAGTCCAGTGAGATGATATTTTTGTTCCAGATCTAGTCAATATGTGATAGGCCTTCAAGATTATGAGGTCTTATCCAGGTTTACCATCTATAGAAGGAATTGTAGCTATAAGTCTACTCTGAATTCTCCATAGGCAGCTTCAGTGGATTCAACAAACTGGATCACCGAATTAATGCTGACTTGCTAGTGTCCATTTTTATCCTTTTATTTGATATTAAGGCCCAAGCTAAAATAAAGTTTCTTTTGATCTCCAAGGATAAATTTTAAAATAATATCCTTTGTGTCATAGACCGTGTTAAATACTTAATATCCTTCCCCCTTTTTGTTTAAAAAAAATTGAATCTTTTTTAATCCTTTTCACTTTATTCAAAAAACCTTACAGCATTTAACCTTGGAATCAAGGAGCCCACATCAATAATGAGACCATGTCACGTCATTCATCTAGTCAACATAGTAGTGCCACGTCATCAAGCCAATGTGTGCCACATCAGCTGCCCCTGGGTTTTAGACCCTAAATAGCTTCTTCAACTTTGACTGATCATTTCTCACAAAGCATGAAGGCCAATGAGACACTCCAGATACTGCCGGAATCAGCGCGATGACTAGAATCTAATGGCCAAGGTCTTTGAGGCAAGGACACTGATCTGCTGCTCCAAAAAAGTCAACAAAGACGGGATGTCTTCATCGTACAAGGAACTCAGACCCTAGGGCTAGAGTTTCTTTCCTGCAACCTCTCATCTACCTAATACATGCACCTGCTCTTGTTTTGACATCAATGACCTGCTGCACACCTGCTCAATCATCCTGCAACTGCTCCCGCTTTGACATCAATGACAACATGTTCAATAGTGCTTGGCCTTTATGTGTACTTCTTCAATTGGATGATCTTCAAGCTGCCTCTTCGTCTTTATGTTGTCACCTTAGCTCTGATACCATGTTCAGAAATCTAGGGGCAGCTAGATTAGGTGATTTCTCTTATATTTATAATTGCTTGTGATGTTCTTTTACTTAACAGAATTAGTTGCTTCTTTCACTTGACTATCGTTATGTTCTTATCATCAAAACAACTACCAAACTATGAAGATCAAAGAGACAAAGGGACACAAAACGTAGGCTACAAGCTAGGGCCAAAACCTCTCCTCTTGAGAAGAAAACCCACAAGAATTCTTCTCTTTTTATAGAATCTTCAAATGACAAATTCCAAGACCTATGCCCAAGAACAAGACCCCTTCAAGACAAGTCAAACCTCTTCTATGATGAGCTTCTCTTCCACAAAGTCAACACTAGTCAAACTTGTTCCAATACTTCATATTTCGACCCTTCTCCAAAATTTCAATTTGCTGCTTCAAGACTACAACTTTGGCTTCTACTGCAGAAACCCTAGTTAGCATGTGTGAGATAAATGTAGTGAATCTCTTCTCTTTTCTCCTTCACTTGGACAACAACTTCTTCTCTAACAATTCGGCTTGCAAGATGCTCCTTCTTTCATTTGATTTCAGCCTCCTAATATGACTGCAATATTTCGGTCCCTGCTGCAACCATTGATGCCCAAACCTTTTCGCACATGTCAGAAATTGTAGCCCAAAACTCAGATTTTTGGTTTCACTTTTCGTCTCCTTGTTTCTCCTCCTTTTTGTCTTCTATTCTTCCTTGACTGAATTGCATGGATACTCTTCAAATGAGGTCAATGTGTCCTTATATATAGTCTTCCTTGGAGGTTGACTAGTTGTCCATGAGGCTGACTTGTCCTACTTGTAGGTTGACTTCTCTTAATATAGGCCGACATCTCTTGGAGGGGGTCTTTTGACTCACGAAAATTCTTTTGACATGATACAATATGCCCAATAGGGTCTTACACATGTAATGACCCATTTCGATTTATAAGAAAAAGGGTATTAGCATGCATACGATGTATGCATATGATAGCTACATATGCATACATCACATGCATTGCACTAGTATATTCATTAAATAATTATAAAAGATGTTTAAATTAATGATAAACGGGTTTAGTACCTAAACTATTAAGAAGGGAGATATTACCTAAAATTTGACACTATCAAAATATACATATTAAATATTTTGTACTTATAAGGTTGTTAAATAAAATTAGCACTTTCAATCCTTCTAATGTAAATATTGACCACCATAGTAATAAAGTTATAAGTTAATTATTGTTGATATATATATATATATAGAAGTTAAAATTTATCAATCTAATATGACAAACGCTTGATATATATATATAATTATATATAAAAGTTAAAATTTATCAATCTAATATGACAAACACTTGATATATATTATATATATATATATATATATATATATATATATTCATAATTTAAATATTATATTAAAATTATTTTAAAAAGTTGAAATTATTAGTTTAACATAACAAGCATATTAAAATATATGTACCCTCACCTTCTGGGTACACGTAAAGCTTATGACTATCAAATAAAATTTGATGAGGGTGGTGGAAGAGGGTCGTGAACGCCTAGGAAGGGTATTTATCCGAGTACACAGAGACACCAAAAGGGGGAAAATAGATTGGAAGGAGACCAAGAGATCTGAATTAGAATTGAAGATTCAAATCAAAACTGAGATTTGAATAATTATCCTTGAAGCTTTTGGACACGGGGGCCAGAGTAATTCAATTGTGAAGTATTTTGGAGTTGGGTACCAAGGTTGTGCTCAGTTTGGTAGGGAGGATTTGCTCATTTGGTAATGGGAGCAATTGGGGCTACAATAGTGCAGAATCAACTTCAAACTCAGAAGCCAAGTATGTATATGTGAATTAAATTGATAAATTATGTTTAAATTGTAGCTAGTAAATTCTATAGAACTTAGGGATTTAATTTGGGTTTGCTCATTAAATCATTCTGGTGGAATTTCTGAAATAAAATTGTGGTTTGGTTGTTACAATGATCTTGAGAAGGTAAAAGCAATCATGGATTGGTCAATATCATAAAATGCACATGAAGCATGAAGCTTTATGGGTTTAGCCATTATCGAAGGTTTGTAGAAGGATTCTCCAAAATTGCAAATCCTATCACAACCCTCCAGCGTAAAGGAGTTAGGGATGAATGAACTGAGGAATGTCATAGAGCATTTTCTGAACTTAAAATATTGTTGACCAATGCACCAATCTTGCGAGTACCTGATATGGACAAAGATTTTACTGTGTGTATTGATGCATCCAAGCAAATATTAGGTGCAGTATTAATGCAGGACAGAGTAGTAATAGTGTATGCCTCAAGGAAGTTAAAGCCTCATGAAGAACTCTACACCACGCACAATTTAGAGCTAGCTTTAAAGATATGGAGACACTATCTAGTTGTGAGAAGCTTTATGCTCAAAAGTGACCACCAAAGTTTACAATATTTGTTTACTCAAAGAAACACGATGGAGTGAATTCCTAAGTGAGTATGATTTTGAAATTTCATACATTAAAGGAAAAAAGAATGTAGTGGCAAATGCTATAAGCAAAAGACCTCAGATATTTTCCCTCATACCTATCAAGGTAGACTTGAAGAAACGTGTACTAGAACATCTCTTGAGAGACAGTTGGTATTTAAAAGTAAAATCCGGACTTGATAGTAAAAATCCAAAGGAACCTAAATTTGAGGGATACGAACTAGTAGATGATGGAATTTTGCAATTCCATGGAAGGATGTACATTTATGATAATGGAGATCTCCGAAACACCATCCTTAAGGAAGCTCACAGAGCATTGTATTGTGCACCTCCTGGTGTAAAGAAAATGTATGTTGATACAAAGAAACTCTTCTTTTGGCTAACCATGAAACGGGATATTATCTGATTCGTTGCAAAATGTCTCGAATGTCAGTAAGTGAAGACTAACCATTGTCATCCAACAAGTCTTCTACAGCCTCACAATATTCCTATGACCAAATGGAAGATAATTTCCATGGATTTTATCATTAGGCTACCTCTTACTCCACAAAGGCATAATGACATTCTAGTTGTGGTGGATAAATTAACGAAAAGCGTCAATTTCATTCCCATAAGAGATACTTATGAAGTTGCTGACGTAACTCGAGTATTTATAAATGAAATTATCAGATTTCATGAAGTACCTAAGAAGATTATATCAGATAAAGATTCACGATTTACTTCAAAATTCAGACTTGTATGCAGTCAATTTTAGGAACTCGACTAAATTTAAGTACAACTTATCATCCTGAGACTAATGGACAAACAGAAAGGGTGAACCAAGTACTATAGGATATGTTGAGGATGTCCGTTATGGACCAGCAAACACACTGGGAAAAGTGCTTGCCCTTAGTTGAATTTGTACACAATCACAGTTACCACAGTTTAATCAGGATGCTTCCGTTTGAAGCATTGTACGGCAGACCTTGTAGAACACCGTTAAGTTGGGACAAGTTAGAAGATCGAGTCATAGTGGGGCCATAATTAATCCAAGAGGAGGAATAGGTAAAACAAATTAGGCAATGATTGAAAGTGACACAAGATAGACAAAAGAGTTATGTTGATGCTCACAAGATAGATAGGAAGTATGAAGTAAGAGATCAAGTTTTCATCTGCATCAAACCCAACAAAAGCACAATCCGGTTTGAAAAAAGAACAAAATTATCACCCCGATTTATTGGGTCATTCAAAATTCTGGAAAAAGTTGGACCTGTTGCCTATCGTCTTGCACTGCCACCCCACTTACATAAAGTTCATAATGTATTTCATGTATTTGTATTAAGACATTGCATAGCTGACAAATCTCATAACCTTTAATGGAAGGAATTGCAGGTATCGAACGAGGGAACCATTTCGGTCGAACCATTATGTATACTAAAACGTAAGGTTCGACAACTGCAGAATTGCTTGTTAAACCAAGTTAAGGTCCAGTGGGACAAGTATAGTCGTGGATCAACTACCTAGTAAGATACAGAGATCATATGTCAAAAATACCCTAACTTATGTTGATTTTGAGGAACTTAATACCTTATTTTGTATATATTTACTTTATTTTGAGTTGGATACGTAAGACTATTATTTTGGATTATCCCAAGTTACCAAACAAAAAAACAAAAAACAATAAATCTGGTACATGGTGTATGTTATTTACTTAAATCTACGGGTACATGAATACCAATATGAAATATGTTATTTAATTAACATTGATGGAACATGGATACCAATATGAACGTTAGTATTTGATTAACTTTGCTGTGAAATCTAAATCATGAATTATGTTATGGATGAAGATATCTATAATTTGGTTTCATTCCTGCATATCGACATGATTAATGAGATAGAAATAAAAGAATGACTGTATTTTAATATGAAAGTTAACTTACTAATATATGGGTTTGACATGGCCAAGCATGTTATATCGTAGACAACAACATATATGAATTAAACGAAAACTGTTATTTAAATATGAATTGTTTTGAATATATTGATTCATATGTTATAATGTATGGGCAAGTGTTTGTTGATTTCTGGTAGCATCGGATGTGCTCTATGTCTCAAAATTTGCGGGGAGGCTTAGACACATGTATTCTTCAATATCCAGAAATCGTTTTAGCAAATTCCACCCGAAGACAGTTTTATTAGAATAATTAATTATTTTTAATGGGACCCTAAGTCTAAACTTAGGAAATTAAAACAATTAATGGGTATTAATCTAAACTGTGGGTGAAACTTCTAGAAGGAGAGGGAGATCAAGTCAATATGATCCTAAACATTGATTAGAATGTAATATGGGTCGTTGATTGATCAACGAGAGAATTACAAGAGAAGGCTTGATGGGCACTTCAAGAACACACATCGAGTGAAGGTCAGAAGATCGATTTTCTGAAGCACAGCAGCTACCGGAAAGAATTTTGAAGTGATCTTTTGCAGTGAGGAGCAGAGATAGTATCCGGAAGAGGAAAGTTATCTTGGGCAGGAGAGTACAAGACAGAGAAGGTGAAACGACATCCAACGAGAGGTTGACGCTGGCCCATGCAGAGCTGACGCAGTGGCAGCGCAAAGCCTAGAGGGAGATCGAATTCCTGCTAAAGAAATCGAGTTTCAAAAGCCAAGAGCCGGGGTGTGAGACCAGGAGGCAGAAAATCTAAGTTTCTGGGCAGCAGAGGATCCAGAAGAGGAGCAGCGCAGTCCCCAGCAGAGGTGACACAAAAATACTTAGGGTTGATGCAAATTTGCGTAGAGGTTGATGCAAAAGGGACGCAAAGCCTCCTCCCAATGAGATCAGGGTCAGATTCTTCTAGTGACAAGGTGAGATCATCTCACTATTTGTTTTGTCCAATTTCTCTCTGTATCGGATAGCCAGTCGGGCTTCCAACGAATTGTACTCAGATTTACTACTGCATAATAATCAAACCCTCAGAGTTGTTGCACCGGTTTTCTCGCATTGGGTTTTTCCGGGGACTTTTGTCGAAAAATAACAGTGTCATTGTATTGTATCTATTTCCTGTTTAGTTTCTTGTTTCAACTTATAAATTTAAATGTTGTAGGCTGCAGTGTATTAGTTTCGATATTTACTGTAGGAAACTATCAATCACTTGATTCAGGAATTATCAAGTAGGAGAAATTTAATCAATTGTTGCAGCAGGGATTTGGGCATCCAAATTTTCACATGGTATCGGAGCTACAAGTCAAGCAAGAAGAGGAGAGACGGTAGATCTAGTGCTAAAGGGAAAAGGGAATTCGAAACTCTTGCAAAGGCAGCAATTCGAATCCCTAGAGGATTTGCGTAGTTTAGGCCAGGAAGGCTAGATTTTCATGGTAAATCTCTCTCTAAATGAGTCGACAGAGAGGTAAGATTTACAGATTGAAATCAGTCAATGGCAAAAGGAGAGCGCAGTAGAAGCTTCAGCGAAGAGAGGTTTTTCTAGTGGGACGTGTAGAAATTTCTCTATAAATCAGCCAGCTTTGATACCATGTAGAATTTCCCACTGTAGGTCAACAGATTATACAATATACTAAAGCAAAATACAAGATCTACTTCTACAACAAACTTGCGGAAGCTTAATCGATTATGAGCAAGATCAAATAGAACACATATAACAGAGAATGAGAAATCAATCACACATGAACACAGAAGAATACACTAGGGAAAGCCTCAGCTAAAAACTCTGATCTTTGTATTATCACACAAGTGGAAAAATGTCTGGATTACACAAAGCTTTAGCTCACAAGCTATCCAGCTCTCAGTACAATCCCTCTGCTGCTCATACACAGCCAAAGGCTTCTCACAAACTTTCTCCTCTGCCCTCCAAGCCTCCTATTTCCTTGCGCAGTTTCTCCTGGGGTCCAATGCTGCCACCTATGTGAATTGGCCTCTCACACTGCTCACTAAACTCAGAAGTAATTGCGCAATCCTGAAGGAGATGATTCCTTCTACATGGATGAGTTTCCTATATAGGAAAATTCCTCCAACTGATAGTACATTGTCCCATCATCTGATCTCAACTGGGTCTTTGTCTGAAATGACATGCATGAGTTATTTATGAGAGAATATTCAATTATCTGAAGTGCAGCAGTTACATGCATGCATGCATTAACTAACTGAACTCGCAATTAATTCAACAAACTATTTGAACTAATCTAACTAGACTTAACTCAGTTAACTGAGCTAACTAATTACAACTCATCCTGATCTTCTTTAATCAAGGGATAACTTCCTCAACCAATGGAGAAACTATTGCATGTCTTCACATAGACCTCATGTTTGATTTTCTACAACTAATTAACTCAAAATGAATTAATTAATTATTTTACAAACAGCTGCTAAAATCAAATTCGAATTTTACTTCTTAATTTTAGTTCAGGGACTAACTAAAATTGGAATCTATCCTGAAATGTTATTTATAGCAATGCTATTTTTAGCACTTCCATTTTTCATTCCTTGTTGCTATGTCCAACACTGGTAAGTGAAATGCTATTTATAGCAATGTTATTTTTAGCATTTCTATTTTAGCATTTATTGTTGTTATTTCCAATAGGACGCAGTTTTTCTGCAGGCAGTTGCTAGGCAGAAAGACGTTAGAGGAAAGGGAGAGACACGGTTGAGGGAATTCTTCCTTAGAGGACTTCCAGCCAAGAAGTCTGAATTCACTAGCTAAGCAGCAGCGGAGAGGGGCAGATCTACAAGCTCCAAAAGGGAGTGCGTAGGCTAGTCCAGTGCTACGCAAAGGAGAGAGGAAGTTATTCGACTTTTAGATTGGCAGAGATGGCAGCCAGTGGACTGAGCGATCAGGATAGGTTGGATTGGGCATCCAACTATGTGATCTAGAAGGCAAGGATGTCATGCCTTATGGATGAGCATTTTCTCAAAGTCTACGTCAACAGCGTGGTAGCTAAGCCTACAAATCCAGATCAGCTCAAGAAGTACAAGGGAGAAATGGTGAAGACAAAAAGAATGATCCCTGACAAAGTGAAGGATCATATAGTCTATCACATAGCTGGCAGAAACATTGCCAAAGAGATGTGTGATGCATTGTCGACATTTTATCAAGGATCTTCCAAGCAGCGGAAGATGTACTTGGAACAGAAGATGAGATCTATGCAGATGTAGAAGGGGGAACGCATTTATCCGTTCCTCACGAAGCTTCAGGAGACATGAGATGAGTTAGCAGTTGTGGGGTCTACACCTCAAGAGTCTGAGATGATAAGACTGGCCCTAAATTTTGTTTCTCAAGATTAGCAAGTCTTTGTCCAAAGTATCCTGGGCAAAGCAACTTTGCCAAATTGGGATGAGATGTAGGTAACTCTTAAGCAAGAGGAGCTAAGGAGAGACTTGGTCAAGTGTAAACTTGATGGAAGCAGCAGCAGTGGGTTGAAGCCCAAGGGGAGGATGAGAATGCAACCCTTGCATCCAAGGGGCAGCAAGAGCAGAGGAAGCGAAAGAAGGATGTTTCGAAGATTAAATGTTTCAAGTGTGGTGAAATGAGTCAGTACGCAACACAGTGTTCTCTCAGGAAAAAGGACAAAGATGAGAAGCACAATCCGAAGACTACACCCACGAATATCGAGGAGTTTGCCATGACAACCGAGATACCTCCAGGAGAGGGTGGGTTGATTTAGCGTTGTAGTTCGAAAGAGCTACAGATGGGCAGGCTCCTTGAGGAGCCCACCTCTCGGATCAATTCCTTGCTACGGGAATCCAGATCAATAGTAGCAGGATGGACTAAGTGTCAAATGATGCAAAGGAGCTTTAAGTGAGTCGCAGTGGCTAGGAGAGATAGAGACTGAGCAACGCACAGCAGAGTTGGCAGTAGTGCAGTTGGCACAGAGCAGAGGTCAGCAACAGCGCAGAGGTTTTAGAGGGCCAATGCAGAGACTAGCAGCAGTCAAACTCCAACAGCAAGATGCATCATACTGAACACTAGTTCGATAATTTGGGATGCTTTTTCGTTGTTTATGCAGTAGCAGCAGCAGTTGGAGAAGGTAGAGTGCAGATGCAGTTAGCAGTGGTAGTACCAACAACAACATGGATGCAAAATTAAGAGGGAGTTGCAGTACAGATGCAGTGTTGACAATGGCAGGGTCAGCAGTAGTACAGATGTAGCATTTGTGCAGTTGTTGGGGGACAGGATGTCAGACATCAGTAGCATAGAAGGAGATGTTACAAAACAAAGTAATGCTTCAACAAGTTTCATTGCTAGAGGCTAGAGCACATTCCTTGCTAAGAGGGAGTGTTGATTTCTGGTAGCATCGGATGTGCTCTAAGTCTCCAAATTTGCAGGGAGGCTTAGACACATGTATTCTCCAATACCCAAAAATTGTTTTGGGAAATTGCATCCAGACACAGTTTTATTGAAATAATTAGTTATTTTTAATGGGACCCTAAGTCTAAACTTAGGAAATTAAAACAATTAATGGCTATTAATCTAAACTATCGGTGAAACTTCTAGAAGAAGGCACACATCAAGTCAATATGATCCTAGCCATTGATTAGAATCTAATCTGGATCGTTGATTGATCAACGAAAGGATATAAGAGGAGGCTTGATGGGCACTTGGAGAACACACATCGAGAGAAGATCAAAAGATCGATTTTCTAAAGCAGAACAGTTGCCGGAAAGAATTTTGAAATGATCTTTTGCAGTGAGGAGTAGAGATAGTATCCGGAAGAGAAGTTTTCCTGGGCCAAAGAGTACGAGACAGAGAGGGCAGAACGACGTCCAAAGAGAGGCTGACGCGAGCCCATGCGTAGTTGACGCAGTGGCAGTGTAGATCCTAGAGGGAGATTGAATTCCTGCTTAAAAAATCGAGTTTCAGAAGCCGGGAGTCGAGGTGTGAGACTGAGAGGCAGAAAATCGAAGTTTGTGGACAGCAGAGGATCCAGAATTGGAGCAACGCAATCCCCAGTAGAGGTGACGCGGAAATCGCATAGGGTTGATGCAGATCTACGAAGAAGCTGACACAGATCTGTGCAGAAGCTAACGCAGATCTGCACAGAGCCTGCTTCTAGCGAGATCAGGGTCAGATCCTTCAGGTGACAGGGTGAGATCATCTCATTGTTTGTTTTGCCCAGTTTCTCTCTGTATCGAATAGCTAGTCAGGCTTCCAAATAAATTGTACTCAGATTTACTACTGCATAATAATAAAACCCTCAGATTTGCTACACCGATTTTCCCACATTGGGATTTTCCAGGGACTTTTGTCCAAAAATAACGGTGTCATTCTGTTGTATCTCTTTCCTGTTTAGTTTCTTGTTTTCGTTTATAAATTTAAATGGTGTAGACTGCAGTGTATTAGTTTCGATATTTATTGTAGGGAACAGTAAGTAACTTGATTCATAAATTATTAAGTAGGAGAAATTTAATCAGTTGTTGCAGTAGGAATTTGGGCATCCAAATTTTCACAGTGTTTACATTGCAAATAACATCATTACCAAATGAACACGTGATGACAAAATCTCCAAGAACAATTGAGGCTCAATAAGGTTCCATGATAAAATATTGACACCGGTCCTACTAGAAGGGGTGGAGTTGTTGCCCACCGTTTATCCTCCAAAACTTGGAGTCATGGGAAGACTATACGAGCCATGTTCCCCTAGACGTGTGATGATGACTGTCGGATGTCTACTAGGTAATGAGGTCGATATGGTCGACGTTATCACCCTTGAGGTTTATGAATGGTTTAGATCAATATAGATGACACCATGGCATATTCCAATAGAGGACGAATAAAAAGAGATTAGGAAAGATAGGATGATTCTAGAATAGCTTGGGAGACCAGTTGGGAAGGGGCATGAGTATTAAGTTTATAAACCTATAAATGTTCAAACAAAAATTCAATCTTGAGATGCAATCCTTACATGATCACACTAGTCACTAAAGCAATTACTAATATATTATATAAACCTTAACTTCAGGACGAAGTTTTCTGAAGGAAGAGAGTATTTAATGACCCATTTCGATTTATAAGAAAATGGGTATTAGCATGCATACAATGTATGCATATGATAGCTACATATGCATACATCGCATGCCTTGCACTAGTATACTTATTAAATAATTAGGAAAGATGTTTAAATAAATGATAAAGGGGTTAAGTACCTAAACTATTAAGAAGGGAGATATTACCTAAAATTTGACACTCTCAAAATATACATATTAAATATTTCATACTTATAAGGTTGTTAAATAAAATTAACACTTTCAATCCTTCTAATGTAAATATTGACCACCATATTAATAAAGTTATAAGTTAATTATTGTTGATATATATATATATAGAAGTTAAAATTTATCAATCTAATAACAAACACTTTGATATATATATATTCATTCATTTATTTAAATATTATAATTAAAATTTTAAAAGTTAAAATTATTAGTATAACATAACAAACATATTAATATATACGTACCCTCACCTTCCAGGTACACGTAAAGCTTATGACTATCAAATAAAATCTATTGAGGGCGGTGGAAGAGGGTCACGACTGCCTAGTAAGGGTATTTATCCGAGTACGCAGAGACACCAAAAGGGGGAAAATAGATTGGAAAGAGAACGGGAGATCTGAATCAAAATTGGAGATTCAAATCAGAACTGGAGATTTTAGTAATTGTTTTTGAAGCTTTTGGGCACGGGGGCCAGAGTACTCCAATTGCGAAGTATCTTGGAGTTGGGTACCAAGGTTGTGCTTAGTTTGGCAAGAGAATTTGGTCATTTGGTAACAGAAGGAATTGGGGCTACAACAGCACGAAATCGACTTTAAACTCGGAAGCCAAGTAAGTATATGCGAATTAAATTGATAAATTATGTTTAAATTGTAGCTAGTAAATTTTGTAGAGCTTAGGGATTTAATTTGGGTTTGCTCATTAAATCATTCTGGTGGAATTTCTGAAATAAAATTGTGGTTTGGTCGTTACAATACATATTACAATGAAACAATTGACCTCTTTGACTCCTAGAAGCACTCAATGGGTGCTTGACCTACAAATAAAATAACCTGGAGCATGAAACACATGCTACAAAAATAATAATAATAAAATTTATTTATTTTTCCATCAAATCATGATTACAATAGAAATTATGAAGATCGAACCTAGTTACACATTTCAACACTCGTTTGGACTCGAAATGTCGATTAAAAATGTTGACTGTGGATAAAAATTCGGAAACAAATTCTCCAAAATAACCCTTCTCCAGGAGCAATTCGCACCATAGAATCACATTGTGGAGAAGCAGAAAAGAGGACATGTTAATTTAACATGTATCTTTTCAAACAATTATATATTTAAATCTTCAAATGACAGCAAAAGTAAAACAGTGAACAAATACAAGAAAAGACAACATAATGAGACACAGAGATTTGGCAATGCCAAGGAAAAACCCACTTTGGGGAAAACCCTTAAAAATTTTCTTCTTCTTTTTCTTGTCAAAATAATGTTCAGCAGCAAAATTTTCAATTTACATATACAATAGTCAAAACCTTGACTTGTCAAAGTCAACAATAGTCAACCCAATCAAATTTGTCCAAGTCAACTTTAGTCAAACCTCAGTCTACAATTTTCGGCCTCCACTTCAGGCCTACAAGCCAGCCCTACAATAGCTTAGTCAACCCAGTCAACACAAGTCAAAACTCGGTCAAAGTAGCTCAGAAAAAACTCGTTCAAGGTCATCACATCAATAGGGTTGGTCAATGCATCAAACTGAGTTCAAAATCTTGGTCAAATAGTATCTCGACCTCCTCCGACAGCTCAGTCAACCTCAAAAGATGAATTTGGTCAAAACAGAGAGATAAATGCTCCAGAACAAGCCTGAAAACTCTCCTCTCTTGCTTGCATGTATGAAGTCCCTTATAATTGGATGAGTGATTGAGTGAGTGACAAATAAAGAGGCTTGAGTTGTATTTATATCCATCTTAGGAGGTCGAATTCCTTCATGTGGGGCCAACTTGTCCAAATCTAGACTAGTAGACCAAAAATTAAATTGTGGTTGGAGCTCCATTTGCTAGGGTTGCCAAGGGTTGTCTTGCCTTCTAAGAGGGCTAGAGGGAGGATATTATTCGTCTGGTTGCCCTAAACATCAATAGGACAAGAGTTAATGTGCACTTCCAAAGGGAGAGAAGCGTGATGATGAATGATGAATGATGATCAATGATGATGAATGAGTCAATAAGTCTCCCGTCTATTTATATGAGAAATTTTACTAGAGTGTTCAACTAGGTCAAAGGTCACCAACCCACCTTGAAATACCTCTAAAACAGAACAAAATGCAGAAAATAACCCACACGTGTGGGAAAAACATGGTCTCCACTATGACATCATCCTCCAAAATAAGCAATAAGAGACTAAGGAACTGAGCCAAGCATCCAAGAGTGTTCTTCACTCTGAAAAAAAGTCCCAAAGTATGTGTGTACATCTCCAAAGGGTGCCTCCTCCACCATGATGTCATCCAAGAGAGGCCTTACGTCACCATTTTCATGCATGTGAGAGTGACATGGCACCTCTAAGAGTTACCATTGGCATTAAAGAGGGATGTGCTAGCCCTGCCAAGTCATCTCAGTGATAACCATCCTCATATAGGCTCTAGAATTAAGTATCGTCCATCAAATAAGGTCAAGGGCATCCTGGGGGCGTCTTGTGTCCATCAAGGCACATCATCAAACAATCCAACGTTCAAGCATTCAAGCTCAACGTTTCAGCATCTAGAGGCAAACCAAGAGGTGTAGTATCATATGGAAGCAGCACAAGGCCCAATGGTCATATATGGAGGGGCAATGTTGGGACCACAAAGTCAAGACTCAACACTGCTCTTAGAATTGAGAAAAGTGCCCACTAGAAGAATGAAGCTATCCCTTAAAGGGATCCTGCTATAATGTCAAACCACCTAAACAAAATCTTTCGAGATCAAGTGAGATTATCTTCATTAGGGGCATGAAACCATTAAAGCATCATAGTCAACCATATTTAATGTTAGGGGAACAAGAATATTTCACACAAAACTCACCTTCAAATGTCTAACGAGAGCAGGATTTGTAAATGAGTTAGTTCCATTATCTTAGGGATGACCAGGTCAACAACCCTATTAGGTGCTTCTAGCTCTCAAGAGGAGTGACATGTCCTAGGCTAGCCCATCAATCCATAGGTGTGTGTGATATGGTTGTCATGGTGTGAGAGAGACTTCAAGGAAGGTGCCATAGCTATGAGACCAGCTAATAGGGTCCAACATCCTAAGTGTAGTTATTAAGGAGGGAGTAATCGTAGTGGCATGAGTAACCCCTTTCCTCGGCTTGCCTTTTCCACCCTTTTAGTCACTAGTGTACCTTTTACATTAATCATTTGTCCTTACTTGGTGCATAGCTTAGGAGCCCAAGCTTGCTTTTTGCTTTTCCAATACCCCTTTAAGATGTTGCAATTTCTTGCTCATCGGGGTTGGGACATTCAAGAGTTCCTTTATTTAAGATGAAGCATTGAATGTTTGAGGAGCTCAATGATGGCTAATTAGGGGGCCAAATCTCATGCTAGGCCTTTTCCCATCCGCTAAATATTGTCCCAACCATCTTTTGAATTTTACATTTTTTTCATTGTGGCTTTATATGCTTTCAACTTTCTTTCAACTGCATCAAACTTGGGGGCCAAGTTTCTAGCCCCAAACTCAATGATATAGATATTGGGTGCTAATCCCAATAACCATTGCCTACCAACCAAAGAATGGAGATGGATAACCAAGAGAAATGGAAAGTGTTAAGCATGGATTACCTTAGCCATGCTATATCAATTAGTGTATTCCCAGTAATGCCCATACTAAACCCTAACGCCTCAGAGGAGGTCCCACTAGACTAGAGTGAAAGACTAACCTCCCAAGTGAAGTGTGGGAAGAAGGATACACTTGAGATCAGTAAATCATTCAAATTGCCCAGTGATCCATATTAATATTGCCATAACATTAAATGAAAGCACATGATTGCAAGAATGGTTAGAATACCTATGAAGAGAAGAGCCACATTCCTTCAAGAAGAATGTCAAATGGAAGAGAGATTTGATTGAAGAAATGGGTGGAGAAATCTAGCATAATGTTATGCGTTGACCATCATGGAGTTGTTGGCTGGGTAGCTGTCAAATTAGGAGAAAAAATTTCTCCTATGGGTTAACCCCTTTTGGTGGGTAACAAACCTTCTCTATTTTTTATTTATGCCTCTTTATAATGATTCTTTATCAAATCAATAAACCGATGCCATATTCCTCAAAATTTTGTGCAATTCAGTGGTGTTGTTTGCTCAAGAGTTGGGCAATTCTATGTTGATGATTATTGGGTATTTATTCACCCAACTACCTTTGTATTCAAGCCACATAATCATACACCCACTCTCTTTCATACTTTAACAACAATGCTCTTTCTATGGAAATGGGTATACCCACTCCATTTGTATTTCAACATCTTTCTCCTGATCCCATGCTTAGATGAACAATGACAATGTGCTAGTTATTGTTGGAAATTATTCTATGAAATCTTAGTAATAGTATTGCATGCATTAGCCACGTATACAATGTGTATGACAATCCCATTTCAACTAGCATTCCCCATTGACTTTATACCCTCACAAAAGTGATAGTTGGGGTTTGAAACCTAGGGTTTCATATTTCCCTTACTCCTTGATATGATTTAGTTGTTTTCTCCTAAGTTAATCATCCTATTATTGAAATTCTTATTGAAGAGAGAATTTCTTATCACGATAATTACTTGTCATCTGTCACCGGATTCGTCCTAAACCCCCTGCGAATCCCAAATCCGGCGAATCCGACACGATTCGGTCAGGATTCGTGTCCAAATCACAGGACACGTCGTGTCCGTTTTGGACACGTCGTGTCCGAAGGCATGTCGTGATTTTCAGGGGCGTGTCGCGATTTTAGGACACGTGTCCGATTTCCAGGACTCGCTAAGCTCAGTGCGGGAAAGAAAAGGGCGTGTTTGCTCATTAATATTTTCATTTGGCAAGTGATTTGTGATGTTGCAACAAGGGGTAGAGCATTTTGGCAGCTTCATGATCAAGTATAGGCCCTAGTATTGATATGCTATTCATAGTAATGTTAAATTCTTAAAGTAAAAGTGACATTCTCCTTAATCTTCATTTTCATCCTTTTACTTAAATTTTTAACAT
>APFE031692064.1:60246-82130 GCA_000404065.3 Pinus taeda | reverse complement strand
AATATATAACGTGTCCTGGTCTGGGGGGTCAGCGTGTCCGAATCCGACACCACAAATCTCGAATCCTACGTGTCCCGAATCCCCGTGTCAGGTGACTTAGCTTGTCATTATTCATGCATGTATTTTTTAATTAGTCTTTACTTCATTCATTAAATCATCAAGAAATTACACAAATACAGTGCACAAAAGGACAGAAGACTCAAGAAATTAGGCTCCAAGCCAGGGCAAAATCCACAAGGGGGAAAACCCAACAATCCTTTATAGCTTCTTCATCAACAAGAGAAATCCAAGTCAAAAACAAACCAGTGATCCAAGTGCCAAGTCAGCCCTCCACCAAGCAACAGTTCACATCAAGTTTGCAATAGATCTGTCCACTAGGTGCCATGATTCTGTCCACTGAAGAGTCCACAAAATTGTCCGTACAATGCCAAATTTTTGTCCACAATGGAAGCATAAATTTTGTCTTTATTTCAGCCTAACAACCACAATAATGATGCCACAGAGTCTTTGTATGAACAGTGCTTCAGAACTTGGATAGGTGTACCTCAAAACTCAGACTGGTGTGCTTCAGAACTTCGATTGATGTGCCTCAGAACTCGGATAGGTGTGCCTCAAAACTAGGACTGGTGTGCCTCAAAAGATCAATGAAAGGTTGCCAAATGATGTAGGATAGGTGCCAATATATACTTGTTTTCACATGTGAAGGGTCACATCCTTTAAGCTAGCCGACATGAAATCTAGGAGGGCCAACTTGGCAACATGGAGGAACTAAATGACGTTTACAAAATTCAAAATTTTCTTCTTTATATAGGGACACAAAGAACATGCGCTTTGACTTTTTCTTTTGACCAAAAAATAAAGCATGAAGAACATGTTTGATAATAAAAAGAATAATATTTTTCTTTTATTTTTACAAGAAATACAATAATAATGAAGACCAAACCTAGTTACAATTTCAACACTCCCTCTTAACTAGAGAGATGTTCATAAGGACTTATCAGAATATTTTCAAGTTGAGAACTTCTATAAGAAAGGATCTGGACTGATAGTCATCAATATAACTAGCATCGTCAAAATAGCAAGGCATTGACTAACAAGCTCTATCTCTCAACTAGATCAAAGCACAATGCTAGAAGGCATAAATTTGGACACCACCGCCTCTCTAGGCACATACCCCATCTGGATGTTCACCAAGTATGTCCTCAAAGGACTATTTCCATATCAAGAAATATAGGTCCTCGGGACTATTCTTATCTTGCATTAATGTACAAAGTACAAATCCTCAAATAATATCGGTCCCAGATGTTTATCCAATCCACCATTCTCCTTTCCAGTGCCTTTACTAAGGCTTCCAGTTGTTAGCAACTTACTCCTAGCCTAGTACATGACACATGGAGAATACGGTGTCCACACTCACTCCATCTCAACCAAAGAAGAGATCCTCACTCCCTCTCAAATAGGGAGAAACAACCACAAGCCTAAGCTTGTCTCAAAAACACTTATTAATGCATTAGCTACATGTTCTTCCATGGAGATCTATAGTAGCCTCTCGACTTCTATCTACAACATACTCTCGAATTATAAAGCACTTCAATCTTCCTGGTTTTCTGACAATCTTCATATCGAATCCAACGTGTCATCAAATGGAGCCAAACTTCTCCATAAGCCTTCATATCTTCTTCCTTCGCATTGCAACCAAGTTCAACTTCACGTTCTTCCAAGAAATCATATCAGCTTCCAACCATCAGTAGTATCAGCATCAACATTGTTCACCAAATCAATGTGTTCCTAAACCAATCAGAGCTCCTTCTTGCCAGCTGGAATAGGTAAACTTCTTCTTTTGTATTGCCATCTAATTGACTTCTTCCTCCTTAATCTTTATGTTTTTCCATGTTCTTCCAATTCTTCCATCTGCTAATTAAGCTTAGATAGATCTTATCTTCACCTGCAACCTTTATTGCAAGATTATAAGAGAGAAAAAGGCGAAGTACAAAGATAAAATAGCAACAGTAATAATTAAAGAAAGGAGTTGTAAAATACCTATCTCTGAGGAGAGTCAGCTCCCTCTTGATCTTGAATCTTTTCATTAACCTTGTATCAACATGATATCATTCTTGTCATTCTCATGAGCTAGGTTCTTCTTTTTACAGCGGAAATGGTTAGTTAGGGTTTTTGTTCCTAGGGTTTTCTAACTCAAACCTTTGCTAGGGTTTGTAAGCCCTAGATTCTCCAAAGTCTTCAAGATCTGCCATTTAAGAATTACAAATTCTATAAGCATACTAATGAGTTAGCTTCAAACCCTAGAAATATTATTATCAAGCTCTACATACGAGATGTGGAATTCATTTCATTTAAAAACTTAGTCCACATATGTAAGAAAGTACTTTGTCTACTAACATATCAACAATCTCTTAGAGATCTACACAAACCACTTTTCTAACACATTTGTATCTTTCAAGAGATCGTTGGTGTACTAATGACCTAATAGGTTATGGAACCCTAATAGGCTCTCTATAAAACCCTAACCTAAGGGAATGTCAATGATAATGTAAAAACCCTGTTGGCATTATGGCACAGGTTTGGCGCTATGGCACAGGTGTTGTCCTTGATGGCAACTCACTCTGGTGACAGATCACAGTTCAGGCACTCAGAAAGAAGAAAAAGATATATACGCAAGTTCACTTTGACGAAGCCGCGTATACACGCGGGTTGGACGTTCCCAAGGCGCGTATGCGTATAAACGCACTTTCATGCAAGGAGAAGCGCGTACATGTGGAAGAACTTATTTTTGGTCCGTGGTATTTAGTCCTTGGTATTTGAACCTATGGTTTTGGGCCATGGTATCTCGTCATAAGTATTGATCCCAAGTATTGGGCCCATGGTATTAAATTGTAATGGTTTTTGGACCGTGGTATTTTGAAAGGCCTAAGGCTATAAAAGAGGAAGGAGATCATTTGACAAGGGATCATCTGAATTATTGAATATCTGATAAAGTGCTAGATCTGGAATATTGTGATTGGGTTATGGTGCAGATCTAGATCTGAATGAAGAAGGAACCTGAGCGCAAGGAGAAGGATAAGTTCTATTGATGGGTCAAAATCTTAAGGCTTGAATGATAGTATCTTTGTATGATTTTGATCTGTCTAATGTGGCGCTTGCTTGATCTATAAATCTGGTCTGGGTTAACTAATGTCTGAATGTTTGAAAGAGTGAATTATCCTTTATAGATCTGTACGCAGGTTCAGTGAAGCAAAGGCGCGTATACACGCAGGTTCTGTGAATTAAAACTGCGTATACGCAGGTTGGTCCAAACACAGAAGTGTATACACGCAGGTTTCTGGTTCTTGAAGTAGCGTACGTCCCTTGAATTATCTTCTAGTTGCTTTTGTTTATTGCTGCAGTGTTCTGGGTTCAGAATTTGGTGTGTGGTTACTCTTACTGTGTTCTGGGTACAGCTGTCAAAGAAGTGTCTATTTGATTCAGTGTTAATTGGTGAAAAGGAGATTGTTTGATACAGAAATTCTTGATGTTTGATTGATGTTCATGGATCCAATCTGAAAATTTATGAAATGTGGTCCTTGGAAGCAAAGAGAAGGTTATAGCCTTCTGCAGGTAGTAGCCTGCGTACTAGTATCCCAGCGAGTACAAGAGCTAAGGGGGTTGTAGCTCCCTTCCAAGAAAAGCTGGAGAACGAGAGAGGGTTGTAGCTCTCTGCAGGTAGCAGCCTGCACACTGGTAAAGGACTGAACCAGTACAGAAACATTATAAAAAGAAGTTTCTAAATAAAGGAAGATAGAGACGAATTGCAGCAGGTGGTTTTCACCCACATTGGGTTTCCACCTTATATCTTGTGTTTCTTGTGTGTGATTGTCTTCTGCTTTGTTTCACTGTTTTCTGGTTACTGTTATTTGATTCTGATACATAGATTAATGATCAACATCTGTAAGATAAATTAAATTATAAGTCTACATGGTATAGGCTGGTTTCCTTATCTGTAGTTGCGTATATGCGCGGTTTTCACTAACTGAAGTAGCATATTATGATCTGGGTTTGAAAAAGAAATAATTTGACTTGATAATACTATTCCCCCCCCCCTCTCAGTATTATTTCCAACAAACCCTAGTCTACTTATGGTTACAGATGAAATCTAGAAAATACTATTCTTTTGATGTTTGGGGTTTTGATGGTAATGTCATGTTTGGAGTTTTAGTATTATTATGGAAACCCTAGTCCTTTAGGGTTGGATGGTAATGTGTTCTTAGACCTTTAGAGTTTTTGGAAATTTAGGGTTTGTTGAGTTATAAAACTCTAGATCTTTAGGGTTTGGTAGGATTTATAAGCAAGACCCTTATGTTAGATTGTGTCCTAGGAATGAATCCCTAGGTGTATGTTTGTTCATCTGATCAAAACCCTAGCCTAATCAAGATCATTATATGTATAACTTTAAATGTATTGATATTTGTGTCTTGGGCTTACCTAATGGATATTGATATGCTTGTGCATGATTATGAAATCCTAGATACATGTGCTAACCAAACTATTGATGCTTATAGTGTGAGAAGTCTAAGGTTTGCAACTAAGCCCTAGTAGAAGTTTTGATATGCTAGGATATGATGTGGTGATATTATTTCCATTATGATAAAATCTAGGGTTTATAACAAACTCTAGTAGAAGTTGGTCATATCATTGAAACCTTAGATTGTGTTGTGATTGGTTTTGATTATTGACATCTAAGGCTTAGTGTCTCAAAGATGGATTCTAGGGTTTGCATTAAATCCAAGTAGAAGTTTATCATATGAATTCTAAAATTGTTAGATGCATTACAAGTGTGCTTGTTTGAATTGATTCTAGGGTCTGCAATATATTATAGTAAAGTATGTCATATCTCTGAAAGAATTATCAAGACCCTAGATATAATAAAGATTGTTGTCTTAATTAAGTTTCTTGAAGTCTTGATGATGAAGTCTAGGGTTTATGACAAAACCCTAGCAAGAAGTTGAAGTATAGAAGTATGTGTCTCTTGTTGATTATGAACCTAACCATGTTTAGGTATTTGATGTCTAAAGTCTAATGCTTTCATTATTGTATGATTCTGATATAGTTAACATCATGCCTCTATATATGTATTTGGTTGTACTTGTCTAAGTTGTGCAGGTACATAATATTCCAAATGATGAAGATGTTCGCAAGTAAAGTTGATTTGATTGATAAGTATGATGAAGGAAGTTATATGAATGATGATGATCAAGATGACTTTTATAAGAAGGATGGAAGCCATGAAAGATTCTTTGATGTTATAAGAAGAAGTTGATCCCCAAGTTACGAGGGGGTCGAGATAAAAGGAAGGATATCTCCCAAGCTAAAAGGGAGGAGATATTATAGTCATGATGGATACCTTGAAGAAATTGGAGAAAGAATATGGAGATGTTGTTGAAAGAAAGAAAGAAAGAAGGATTTTGTTGTTGCTGCATGTGAAGTAGGAAAGGATGTTGTATCATTGAAGAAACTTCTGTCAATATTTGTTTGGGAAACCTCTAAGTCCTACTGTGATAAATTGTGAAGCAGCATCAAGATGTTTAAAGACTTCGAAGGTTTGTGTTTACTCATGAGTATTTGAAAGGTTGTTACTAATTGGGGTTGTGACTGTTCAAGTAAATCTCTCAAAGTTTTCGAAAATATGCTTGAGGTTATCAATCTGTTTAATCAAGAGAGATTTGATGTGTTGAGGCTTTGTGTGTGAAATGCCTAAGAGGACATCTGGCCAGCATATCTGTTAATGTTTAGTTCATGAAGTAGGGAGGGTGGTGTTGGTCATAGAGCTTTGACCTTGCATTACGCACTTAGCTCCCTGGGTTGATGGTTAGCAAGTAAGCCTAATGGTACCTAGTGAGGCTGAAAGCTCTCTTAGTCCCACCCGGATAGATTGTCATGGTCCGGAATCTAGTTTGTGGCACCGTAAGTGCCTAAACTCTTCATGGTTCATGTGTTTTGAGATCTCCCACGTACTTGTATATGTATGTATGAATACCTCCCTAGTTAAGAGAGAGTGTTGAAGAATGTAACTAGGTTTGGTCTTCATAATTGTATTTTGAGTCATAATTAAATGTAGAAAGAAAAAAAAAAAATTATTATTATTATTATGACTTATTAAACATGGGTTTCATGCTTGGGTCATCATGTTTTAGGTCAAAGTCCCCATCGATGACTTCTAGGTTTTATACTAAGACATTAGACTCATTTTCCATTTAATGAGACCCTTCTTGGGCTTTTGAATCATGTAAAAAGAATTATTATTGAGTCAAATAAGTCATTTGTAACTTCCACACCAAGTCATCCCTTACCTGATCAAGTCAACCTACAAATGGATAAACTGAACTCCAGGAAAAGGGTATATAGAAGTGCAGGTCAATTCATTTGGAGCATATCTCACAAAAGTGAGAAATTCCAAGAGGAGAAGGAGATTTGCTAGAGAAGGAAAATCAAAGTTTCTGGGTTGTCTCTATCTCTCTCACACATGTGGATTTACTAGGCTATTTGTTGCAAGGTTGTAGTTTCTACTAGCTCAAAGATTTTGTTGGGTCGAAGTTTCGACTAAGTCAATGATTCTACTGGGAGAAAGTGAGACATTGTTGAGGGAATTCTTCCTAAGAGGACTTCCAGCCAAGAAGTTTGATTTCTCAAGTGCTGAGCAACAGCAGAGAGGAGTTGATCTACTAGTAACTCCAGCAAGGATTGCATAGGCTAGCTTGGTGTTGTGAAGAGGAGAGAGGAGGTAGTTCGAGAGTTCATTGGCAGAGATGGCAGCTAATGGGTTCCAAGATCAAGATCGGTTGGAGGGTGCATCCAACTATGTGATTTGGACGGCAAGGATCTCATGCCTTTTGGATGAGCATGATCTCAAGACCTACGTCAACAGTGTGGTAGTTGTCCCCATGGATCTAGAACCACTTAAGAAGTACAAGGCCGAGATGGCAAAGGCCAAACGATTGATCCTCGATGGAGTGAGGGATCATGTAGTGTGTTACATTGTCGGCAAGGATACTGCTCGACAGATGTCGGAAGCTTTGGCCACGTTATATGAAGGATTTTCTGAGCAACGGAAGATATACTTGGAGCAGAAGATGAGATCCATGCAGATGCAAAAGAGGGAACGCATTGATCTGATCCTTACGAAGCTTCAGGAGATCTGAGACTCGTTGGCAGCGGTGGGGTCAACACCTCAGCCTATTGAGATGGTGAGCCAAGACCTAAATTCAGTCTCAGAAGAATGGCAAGTGTTTGTCCAGAGCATCCTAGGCAGAGAGAGATTGCCAAATTGGGAAGGGATGCGGGCCGCTCTTTAGCAGGAAGAGGTGAAGAGAGACTTAGTCAAGCGAAGCTTGATAGTAGCAACAGCAACAGTGGGACGAAGCCCAAGGAAGAGGATGAGAATGCAGCCCTCGCATCCAAGCAGCAATAGGAGCAGCGGAAGAAGAATAAAGATGTTTCGAAGATCAAGTGCTTTCGATGTGAATTTGGTCACAACACTATAGAGTGTCCCCTCAAGAAGGACAAGGATGAGAAGCATGATCTGAAGGCTGCATCCACACAAATCAAGGCAGAGGAGTTTGCCATCATTGCCCAGAGGCGGGGTGACATAGAACTGTAGTTCAAAAGAACTGCAAATGCGCAGGATCCTTGAGGAGTATACCTCTTGGATCAATACCTTGCTACGAGAACCCAAATCAGAAGTAGCAGGATGGACCAGTGTCAGTTGGTGCAGAGGAGTGACGGAGTGACAGTTGTAGTGGCTAGTAGCACCAGAGACTGAGTGGCAGAGAGCTAGAATTGGCAACAGTGCATTTGGCACAGCGCAGAGTCAACAGCAACGCAAAGGCTTCAGAGGGTCAACGCAGAGACTAGCAGCAGTCATAACTCCAACAACAAATGCATTGTGTTGAACACTTGCTCAGTAATTTTGGATGATTTTCCATTGTTGATGCAGTAGCAGCAACAGTTGGAGAAGGTTGCAATGCAGATGCAGTGTTGGCAGTGGCAGGGTCAACAGCAGTACAGATGCAGCATTTGCGTAGTAGTTGATGGGCAGAGATGTCAGACATCAGCAGCGCAGAGGGAGATGTTACAAATTCAGGGTGATGCTTCAGCAGGTTTCATTACTAGAGCACATCTAAGTTACCGGAAATATCCCTCCCAAACCCCAGAAACGTTGTTCAACGTTTCAAAAACGGAAACGGGTTCAATACGGCAAGGAAACGTTTTAATTTTTTGGAAACGCAAGATCCTAATTTTGAAGCATTTCCTTTTTTTGGAAACACAAGATCCTATTTTTGAAATGTTTCCGGCATTTTTAAGGGTTTGGATCCGTTTCCAGAGTTTCCTGACTTGGATATGACGTTGAATGCGTCGTCTCATGATTTGTTTGATGAGGAGGCACCAATAATTGCATCTTTAAGTGGATATGGCAGCAATGCTCCCACTCATGGAGAGGATCCAAATGATGATGTGAATCTTAATCACATGGATGAAAACATATTTGATGATATGTAAATGTGATTTATGATGATGTTTTAAACTTTTGAACAATGGGCATTGAATACCATGACATGTCATATGATAGTAGACTGCTAGTCATAGTTCAATTTTGTAATTTGTACTATGTAGTGTGCATTTAGCATTATTAATTTTGGTGATAATGTTGATGATTGAAATTGGAAACAAAAACTTGATGATATCATATATGTTGAATGTTATAATAATCTCTAACGATAATGACAATGTTTAAGCTGAATTAGTGATGATGATTTGTTTATGTCGAATTCATGATGATGATTATGTATTTTTAAATATAGAATATTGATTCTAAAATATGAATGGTAATATGAAAGTTTTATTTTTTCATAGATATATATATATATATTATATATATATATATATATATATATATTATATGTCGTTTCCTTTTTGTATCATATCGGGATTTTTTGAAAATTCATCGTATATGTTTCAAACCTCGTTTCTGTATCCGTTTCAAACCTAGTTTCCATATCTGTTTCAAACCTCGCTTCCATATCCGTTCCCTTATCCATTTCAATGCAACTTAGGAACGCATTCCTTGCTAACAAGGAGTGTTGATTTCTGGTAGCATTGGATGTGCTCTAAGCATCAAAATTTGAAGGGAGGCTTAGACACATGTATTCCACAATACCCAGAAATCGTTTTGGGAAATTCCACCCGGAATCAATTTTATTAAAATAATTAATTATTTTTAATGGGTGCCTAAGTCTAAAATAGGAGATTAAAATAATTAAAGGGTATTAATCTAAGTGTCGATGAAACTTCTAGAAAAAGACGAGGATCAAGTCAAAATGATCTTAGCCATTAATTAGAATCTAATCTGGGTCGTTGGTTCTCAATAGAAGGATTATAAGAGGAGGCTTGATGGGCATTTAGAAAACACATCGAGTAAGAGACCAAAGATCGAATTAATGAAGAGAGCAGTGCAGCAGTTGTCGGAGAGAAATTTGACGTGATCTCTTGCAGTGAGGGGCACAGATAGTTCTAGTTGGAGATTTCTCGTGATCCCGGAATACTCGGCAGAGGAGGCAGAGAGAGATCCGGGAGAGGCTACGCTGGGTAGTGTAGGCTAACGCAGAGGCAGCGCAAAGCCTTGAGGGGATTTGTATTTTTGCTAGAGAGATCGATTTCTGAAGCCGGATGTTGGGTTGTGAGGCCGGGAGGACAAAATCGAAGTCTCAAAGAGGCAAATCGATTAGCAGAAAGGGTGATGCTATCCCTAGGAGCTGTGACGTTGGGCCTATGCAGTGACTGCGCAGACGTAGCAAGGGACTAACCATTCTATAGTTGGATCAATCGGGATCGCCAGTGATAGTGTGAGGTATTTCTCACTAATATTTTGTCAGTGATATTCTTTGTACTAGATAGCCAACAAGGCATCCAGAGATTGTATTCAGAAAAATACTCCTTAATAATACAAACCCTCAGCTGTTGCACAGGTTTTCTTGCATTGGATTTTTCCAGGGATATTTTCCCAAAAATAATTGTGTAGATGTGTGTGATGTTTATTTCCCTTATGCCATATTTATTTTCCGCAATTTTTATTTGTGTAGGCTGCAATGTATATAATTTGATATTTTATGTAGCACACAGCAAGTAAATTGGTTAATCAAATTAACAATTAGCAGAATTGACATCAATTGTTGCAATAGGAATCAAGTAACCATTTTTTCACAGATCTAACACTGATCAAGCTTTGGAAGGCTAGCCCCACGCTGCCTCTGCGCAGCCTCCACGTCAACCTACACAGAGCTACGTCACAACCCCTAGGCTCTGCGTCACCTCCTCTTATCTCATGTTGTCTAGAAATTCGACCCTCTGGCCCTTCAGTCTCACACCCCAGCTTCTGGCACTAGATCTCAACTCTCCCAGCTGAATTTTGAACTCCCTCTGAAGCTTTGTGCTACCTCTCTGAACCTCTCTATGCCTCCTCTGCCTTGTACTCTCTGGATTTGGAAAACTCTCCTTCGGACTACTATCCTTGACCCTCACTGGAAGAAGATCACTCGATCTTACTCAGGCAACTCAATGTTGCTACTCTTGAAAAATTCGATCTCTTGATCTCTCTCACTCGATGTGTTCTCTAAGTGCCCATCAAGCTTCTTCTTATAATCTCTTGTTGGAGCACCAACGGACAAGATTAAAACATAATCAAAGGCTAAGATTAACTAGGAGTTAATCATCGTCTTCTTCTTGAAAATGCACACTTAATTAATACCCTTTAATTAATCACATTTCATTTTAATTAAACCATCTCTAGGTGGAATTTTCCCAAACGATTTTTAGGTACTGGAGAATGCATGTGTCTTAGCCTCTCTACAAAATCTCGAGGCTAGAGCACAATCGATGCTATAGAAATCAACATTTGTTACAACAGTTTTTCCTTTTTTACCTAAACTAGAGTACTAGATTCACTGGAACTAGAACCCCCAAATAAATCAGTTAAATCTTTTTCATTGATTTCTCTTTGAGAGTACTCTTCTTCCGTGCTTAAAATTTTTTGTTTGTTGAAAACAATTGGGTTGTCCTCCCCCATCTCTACAATGCCACCTATGCAACCATGTTAAGTTTAGTAAGTTCAATTCTCTTTCCTAATGGACGAGTGCATACCTTTACTCCATCTCCAAGAATAGCCAAAAGATTATGGCAAACCCTAGTGTTGTTGCCCTTAAAATGATGAACACAAAGGTTGCATAACCAATCCTCTGAACCACCATTGTTTTTCTTCTTATTCTTAGTGATTTTTTTGACAAACTGAAGCAAGGGTTTCTTTGTGTTGATTAAAACAGAAATTTTTGTTCCCCTTACTAATGTTTCACCCTCACGTTGAGCAATTGTTGAAGTGTTGTTGTCCATTTGATTTGCTTTTAGAGATGAGCACTGAAATTAAAAGAAAATGGCATTTCAATTTTGAAAAATGCAATAGATTTGCTTTAAATTTTTAAAATTTTAAGAACAAAATAAAATTAAAAATCTCATACTATACCACTGGTTAAAAATAAAACTTCAAACTTTAAACTTACTTTGACAACCAATGAACGAATTATTGCTCCAAGTTTAGCGAGAGCCCCAAACAAGAAAATCTGAAAATCTGACTATAAACCCAAAAGGGCGCTAATATCTCAGGCTTCAACATATTTTTAAGCATTACATTGTGATAGCATATAAGAACCCTGCGTTTTGGCTCGACTACTTAAGTTTTAACAGTTTAGCGCAGAGTTTCACCTGTGACTTTCACCTGTCATCACCATGAAGCCTTGAGAATCACTGTGAATCGTCGTCACCATGATGCCTTGTTCGTTGTTCAGTGCGTTTGTTGTAACGGTGTAACCTTCTCAACTATAACCTTGAAAACTTCGTCGTTGTTCGTTGTAACTTTGATGTCGTGTTTCTTAGCCACCATGTAGAATATGTTATGTGATATACAATATGTTTGAACTTTGTATTGTTTAGAAATTAGGTTTGGTAAGTATGCGGATAGGGTTTAGCATTTAGACTAGTTTTTTTTATTTTTTTATTTAGATTTTCATTTTTATTTTTATTTTATTTGAATTTTTTTAAATGTTAAATGTGCATTATATCGGGGGACGTCCTAACGTCCCCAATTTATCAAGGGAAGTTTAGGACATGCCCTAGAAGTCCTTGTTTTTTCGAGGGACGACCCAGGGATGGCCTTGAAGTCCCCAAGTCACTGATGGCATCCCCAACCCATTGGAGACGTTTCTGACGAGTTCCAAAGTAACCAAATTGTCAAAACAAAAGAAACGTCATGAATTTTGGTGGGGATGAGTCCCCATGCAACATAGGGCTAATTTTGTTTACACGTGCAAAATTTTAAAGTTGTTACAAGATCGAAACTTCAAAAATATTGCATGTCCGAGAATTTCAGAGTTTGACCAAATTTTGAGAGTGTTGACTTTATTGACATTTACTTCATTGAAGGAGACTTGAAGGAGGATTGACTTGGGGCTTTTGTGGCAGCCTTGGTCTTGGTTTCTGGTTCTTGGATATCTCACTTTGATATGATTCTATAAGAAGAGGATTTGTTTGGGTTTTCCCCCCTGTGGGGTTTTGCCCTGGCTTGGAGCCTACATCTTTGTGTTCTTTTTCTCTTGTGATCTTCATGTTTTGTAAATTTTGGTAATTGCTTGATGAAGAGAAGATAATATAAGTAATAAAAAGGCCAAAAACATTTACAAGTAATTATCAAGTAAGAGAAATCACCCCTAATATACTAGCATCTAGATTTCTCAATGCCCGCCATGGAAACCAATCTTAATTAGCTAGGGTGGATATGTCTCACAACCAAAACTAATCCTCACTAGGGTTCTCGCCCTTTTCTCATAAGCTCCAAGAGCTCACCAAATCAATTTACACAAATAACCAATGCATAATCAGAAGTGAAATCCAATCCTCTTTTTATAGCTTTGTCATTAGAATATCATAGGTTAGATTACAATGTGTAATCAAAATCCCATGTCATTAGAATACCATGGGCCATCTTAAATAATATAAAGCGACCTTATATAGTTTCCTCCTTTTTTCTACATAGTCACTTGATAACACCTTTTTAATTTAACTACTCAAGCACCCATTGAGTGCTTCTAGGGTTTGTCCTAGGTCAAGAAGTCAAAAAAGTCATTGTCATAAGTTCAAGACCCCATCGGCCACATTGTAACTTGTAAAGAAAATTGTTTTTGTCATTAAAAGTGTCAAAATACCCTTCAAGACCAACTCAGCATGGCAACTGGGAAGTCGGCCTATTTTGACGAACCACATCCACCTTGAGAAGCCTATATAAAGGAGGGAACTCGACCTCCTTGAGACACATTCATCACTCACTCATTCATGCAAAGGAGAAGAGCAAGAAGGCAAGCGAAGAAGGAAGAGGACGGAGAAAGATTGTTTTTGGGCTAATTCTCTTTCACACATGCGAAGAAGAGAAGCTAATGTTTGTTGCTTCAAGGTCGAAATTCTCTATCTACTGGAAGAGGATCAAATCTGCTGGAAGAAGGGTCTACTAGGTCACCTACTAGCCCTAGACAAGGAAGCAAGGCATGCAAAGTTGCTAGGAGGCCTTAGAAGGCTAATTTTGCTCACACGTGTGGATGCAATAGCAGTTGCAGGGGGGTGAAAATTTCAGACCTACAATAGAGGCCGAAATTCTGAAGTTGGGGGTCAAAGTTGTGTTGCAGGAAGAGATTTGACTAAGTCTGACTTGGACAAGGGAAGCACATCATTCAGAAAGGTTGGATTTGGTCTTCGAGGGTATTGGGCTTGGTCTAGAAGTCTTGGAATTAGTCAATTGAAGAATCTATAAGAAGAGAAGAAATTTAGTGGGTTTTCCTCTCAAGTGGAGAGGTTTTGGCCCTGGCTTGAAGCCTACATTCTGTGTTTTTGTGTACTATTGTTCTTCTTGTTTTTGTAGTTGTTTGATGATATTCGAACATAATAATAAGTGAAGAAGCCAATTAAGTAAGAAAAAGTATAAAGGCATCACAAGCAGTTCATAGAAAGAGAAGTCATCTTAACTATTGCCCTATAGATTTCTCAACAAACCACTCGGTCCACAAGGCTCTCGTACCCCCCCTCCCCTTGTCCAGACTCCACATGTCTCGGTTGGGCCTGGAATGATGCTTCAGAGGTTAATGCGGCTAAAATAAAGATAAAAGCATAATATGGCCACATACAAAAGGAAATGTACCACAAAATTCAAAAGATAGTCGAAACAATAAAATTTAGCACGTGGACAAAAGCCAAACATGAGCTCTACCCCCTATCATTATGGCCATCACCCTAGTTCCTAGGGCCCCTATGAGTGCCCCTTGCATCATTAAGGAACCCCTGTATGTCCCAACCCCTGGTGGGCGATGAACTACTCCACCCTAAGGGGGTAATCATTGCTACATCATACACACCATGCTCTCATACCTTGGAGCCCTAAGCAGTAAAATAAAAGACATATCAATAAAAGGCAAATGGAAATAAAGAAGGGTGGAAAAATAAAAGTCAGGGTAACTCAAGTACCACAATTGCTACCTCCTACATTTCATGCACCCAAATATGTGGACATCTCTCATCATTAACACCTTTGAGCCCATGCCATTTGGCCTTGAGACCCCTGTGTCCCAATCCACCTCATCATTGTTCACATGACACCTACCACTTGAAGGATGTACCTTAGACATGTCCTTCCCTTTAAGGGTTGGGAACATCTAATAGGGTTGTTTATTAGCCACTCCTACCTAGGGAGGTAACACAATTACATGTTCAAAGCCCCAAAATTGAAGGGAACCCCACCATGAAGCCTCATTTTTGCCCTTGATTAATGAGCTTATTCACTCAATTGCACTAACAATTATTGTATCTGAAAGCAAGGAGACGCATCGGATCTTATACAAGATTGGCAAATAGTTTCACTTTGGGCTTGACCTCCCTATACGGGATCCAAGCCCACCAAAGGATCATATTAACACTTGTAGGGGAAGCCTTGAGAGCCATGAATTTCCATCATGTGACAGAGCATTATCTCATTCCATGGGCAGCCTCAACACCTTCAGCAGCTTGGTCATTGCCCCACAATATATGTGAGACGATGCACTTGTACCAACAGTGCCCCCAGCCAGCTTAGCATTGTATACAGGGTTAGTAACTAATCTGAAGCTCGGAGGAGGTTTGTCTCATCCTTGGCACATGGGAGGGCAAGACCCATCTTTCGTGCCCTTATTTGGAGCAGTCTACGAGCTTATTTCACACCAAGAGACCCGTGAGACCACTACTTGTGCCCTAGAGCCAATTTGGAGCACCACATGATGTTTAATTGGAGCTCAAGGAGCCACCCCATTGACCATCATTTATGGAGCCCTCTTCTTCATCATCACACCTTAAGGACTCAATTAGGCTTTCCAATGGCCCTCCTACACCATTGCTACATCATTTCGGCTTCATTTGGATGGCTTATCTTACACTTTATGAGCTATTTGGTGGGTTTGTCATCAAAGTTATGTTATTTTGCACATTAAAATATTTTTAGGGGCATCTTAGGCTAATTCAAACTCTTAGAGGCTCACATAAATAAAGTAGAGCCTCATTTGTATCAAACATCATCATCACACTTAGAGACCTCTCTCTTGAAAATTTCAAACTTTTCTTCAGATGTCTATTGGAGTTCTTTTGATGCATTTCGATATTTTGGGGAGCTAGAATCTTATTCTTTCTTGGAGCCGCTATCTTGATTTTGGATTGGATATATCTCTCGCTATCTTGTAAGTACTTTTGTTGGAAATTTTCATGTAATAATGTCTAATGTGCGGAAATCTTGCAACTAGCTAGTTCTTCTTGTGCCCTAATTATTGAATATGATTGGAAAGATTGTTAGATTGCAAATTTGTGCATGTCACTCATTGAATAGGAAGTAGATGAATGTTCCTTGTAGATTAAAACTTGTTTTTCTTGCATAAAAGTCCATTGACCTTGGATGGTTAAATGCTAAAGACTGATTTCTAAGGCATCACAATTTACCCTCCTTGAAAACAAATTTTAGTCGGATTTCAAATCACATACTCCATAGCCCAAGGATAAGGCACTAATCCAAGCAAATTTGGTGATCACCTTTTTTTACCTCTCTTTTTCTCCTCCTAAAAAACCCGGCCTCTTCCCTAGATGGCCTACCTAGGGCTACATGTGAATTCCTTTAGAGAGGGACTTTTCCTATTCCGCTTGGACAAGCTACTGCACTAGTGTCTCCTCTAAGAATCCTAAGAGTTTTGGGGAATTCCCAAATTTCATTCTTGAGAAATCTCAAGCCCTAGCTCTAACTTCGAAATCTATCTTGAACAATTAGGAGTGTTGGCTTTCTTGAGGATTTCGCACATAAGTATTGGATGGAATAAATCATTCAAACCCTTTCCTTTCACTACCTTGACCTAGTGAGATCCTTGGAGGGTCTCCTCCCACAGTCATTCATAAACCTTAGGTCTCCTATGATCCCATTCTAAGCTTCTATAGTGAAAGCCTATTTAAAGGGCATATAATCATCATACAAAGCTTCTTGAGAGGTCCTGATTGTCTTTGCAACCTTGACCTTAGACATCCTCATCATTATTTAAATATCTCTAACCCTAGGCCTTGGTCTTCCTCATTTGTCTTTCTTGGAGAGCCTTTAGGTTCTCTTGAAGTATTGAGCCTCTCCTTTGAATGGGCCTTGGAAATCACGTCATACCTTGTCATTGATCTAATCATTATTAGTGTTCTCCCTCATACTGGGACTCCTACCATCAGTGAAAGTCTGTAAAGCGCAAGGGACATTGACTGAGATGATAGTGGGTCTTTGCCCCATTGTTGTCATTTGGTCTAGTAGTTGTCCCTTAGGTACCCCTCCTAGGACCCCTACTAGATTGTGTGGCAACAGGACCTGTAGCTCCTTCTGGTATGGAGGTGCATGTTACGCAATGGGTATCGACATTAAAGATTGATTGTGACCCCATAACCCACACGTCCAGGAGCATGACCAGAAAAAACCTAGAAACGAAGAGATCCCAGAATTTGTTTTCAACAAGTGGTATCATGTTAATTTTCCTTAGGGCTTCATTGTTCTTTGCTTTGATAATTGCATAACATCATTTACATATGGAATTCACTCAACATTATAATAGTATTTCATCATATGCAATTATGTAGAAGGAACAATAACAACAGCAATGCAGTGGAATAGTAAAATGAACAAAAGAAGAAAAGCAAGCACGCATAGAGACACTAGGATTGGTCGAAGACCAGGGAAAAACCCCACAAGAGAGAAAACCCAGAATTCTTCTTCTTTTATTAGATTTCATCAATTGTTCAATTGTGATACAAAGTCATCATCATGAGCCTTATTAGTCCATATATGGCCAATTCAAAGGGGTTCACAACTACGTTTGTGAACAATACAAGATACATCTAAGAGAGCAAAATCTTCATCAAGAGCATTGTCCTGTATGTCAAGATCATTGCAACATAAATCCTTGTCATATGCATCATTGTTATCACCATCATAGCATCATGATCATGTTGTTATAATTTTCTGAAAAGGAATTGTACTGTAACTACAAAGAACCACATATATATATTATATATATATATATATATATATTGTAATGAAATGCAGAGGGAACATGTAAGTTAGAGTTAGCTATATCACTACTAAACTGAGCGCATAACAAACTATATACGAGTCAATGCTAAGATTCAATGCAGTGCCTGAGTGATGTTACTTATATAGGTTGAGAGATGTTGTAAATGAGACATTGTTGCTAACTTCTTATATCATAACAATATAATACAAAATTGTATATGATTGTGGAGATGGTGCCATTGTGCAAATGATGTTGTTGTGCAAATATAGATCTGACACCACTATGCATCTATATGATGCTACAGATGAATGCGACGCCACAGATGCCACCATCCTTATGTATGTAATACTGCAAATAATGATGCCTCCATCCACGAGACATAACGATGCCCTCAACCATAGCTTCCCTCCATGAGATCAAATGATGCCTTTGGTCATATGCTACAAATTAATATAGTGGCGCTAAGACATACAGAGCCAAAACAATTAAGCCAAAAGCCTACAAACATGTGAATGTCGAGACTATATATAAAGTGCGTTGAGACAACTATACATACAAAGCGTTGGTGCGAGTCATACATGTATACCATATACATGACGCAATATGCTGAGACTGTATATAAGGTGTGTCGAGACCAAAAGCGCTGAGACTAGTCAACTGCGATGTGAGTCATACATGTTATGGCATGTCACGATATACCAAATCATAGATTCGTTAACTGTCATACCAATGTGACCTTCTAGAACAGAGACCTAACGTTAGTATAGTCTCATAACAATGATACTTGTAGCATGTGCGAGAGAATAGACCAAAGAACCTCAAACCCATCGAAGTCTCAGAGCCATCAAACTAAATTGCCGCGAGAGAGATGTTTCTCATGTATCGTTCTTTACACAATGGAGTATTATTTATAGTCAACGAGAAGTCGAACGATAATCGATTTTAAATTTTCAAATTTTCCCTCCAATAGAAGTCAACTTAGAGAGAAATTCAATTCCTTTTATTATAGGAGTCTTCTTGTAATAATAATTCCTTTGCTTAACCAAATGAGAGGAGTGTTAGGGAATTACTCCCTAGCTGCGAAATTTAACATATCTAAGTGCAGAAGGTTCATGCATGTAGTGTGGAGGAGAAGCAACAACAAGAAGGTAAAAGATGATTGAAGGTCTAGTAAGAGATTTGTCTTCTCTACGCAAGTGACAGTAGAGAAAGGTAAGAAGATTTGCAATAGCCTAGAGCAAGGAGTGCTCGATGGTTTCGAAGGATTAAAGTAGGAAGATGCCAAAAGCCCAAACTCGAGAGAAAGTTTGGTGAGGTATCGTGTGGCAAGCTGGAAACTTGTTCCTATAGAGGCATGTTGCAACTCACAAGTTAAAGTTGTTACGAGAAGACCATAAGCATATGACTAGGAGGTCATAAATTTTTGTACCTTGGGAAACTGATGTAGGAGCATTGACCCATCCTCCGAAAAATCGGCAAGAACAAGTTTTGAAAGGTGTTGTTGTAAAAAAGGCAGGGTATTATCTATTTTGTAAAATATTAAAAAGCTTGAGGATCCTATTGGTGAGGGATTTTAGGGATTATGTTGAGAGTTTTATGGAGAAAATCATGGATCCGAAGTGATCCATGAAAATGTAATTTCCTCTAGAAATTATAGCCTTTTGGCATTGGAAAGAGGCGACCGTTAGAATTGGGTTCGGGCCCGCCAAGGTACTAAGAGATGCCATGTAATAGCATAGTAGTTTTAATTAACGGAATTTGCTTCTTGCGTAATTTTGTGTGTACAAACCTAGTTGTTTATATTTTTGTATTGTTGTGTGAGTTAGTGTGCGACATTGCATGTAGTTGGTGTGAGCCAGCGTGTTGACGTTGCGATGGTATAATAAAAAATCCTTGTAAACAAAAACTGTGACTCACTCGTTGTATGGGAGAATGAATCTTATGTCTTACAATTTTTTAAAGGACGTCACAATCCCTAAAGCTTGTCACAAATAAGGACGTATATAGTGAAATTGCCAAGTTTGATTTGTTGAAGAATGTAACTAGTGTTTGTCTTCGTAATTGTATTTGAGTCATAATGAAATATATTTGTCAAAAGAATGAAAAAGAAATTTTATTACTAAAGAATTTGACTTATTAAAGCATGGGTTTCACGCTTAGGTCAATTATTTTTAGGCCAAAGCCTCCATTGAATGCTTCTAGTGTTTATGTCGAGGGTCCTTGTCCGTGTCATATTGTAACAAACCCTTCTTGGGATTTATTTGTCAAGAAAGAATTTTATTTTAAGGTAAAATAGATCAATTAGACCTCCTCCACCAAGTCGGCCTCAAACTGGACAAGTCGGCCTAAACTGAGGGGCAGAAACACATATATAAAGGCAGCAACTCGACCTCATTTGTGTCTGTCACACGTCAAGTTCAATCTGCAACTTCTGGGGCCAGAAAAAGTGAGAATTTCAAGGAAACAAGAGTAAAGAGCTAGCAAAGGAGGAGGTTTCTCTCAAGCATTAGAAGTTGAAATTCTCTCTCACACAAGTGTGAAGCTGTGAAGCTACTAGAGGGGCTGAAAACTACAACGCTGAAGTTGGGCCAAAATTTTGTAGCTGGGAAGTGGAATTTCTAGATTGTTGGTAGGTTGAAGTTGTTGGAAAGAAGAGACTATTAAATCATCTTGGAAAGTTTACTTGGTGAAGGAAGAAGGTTTGTTGGTCTAAGGTCTTGGTCTATCTCATTTTGAATCTAGTGAAGGAAGAGTTCTTTGATTGGGTCTTCCCCTATATTGGGGTTTTTGCCCTGGTTGAGTGCCTACATATTGTGTACTTGATCTTCGTGTTTTGGTCTTGGTAATTGCTTGATGAAACTAAGATAAAAGAAGAACATAAGAAGGATAATAAGAACTCAAAAAAATCACAAGTAATTATCAACAAGAGAAAATCTTTCTACCTTTCCGATTTTCTAACATGGTATCAGAGCTAAGGTGAAAAAGAAGGAAAAAGGCAAGTTGAAGATCTATTGAGGAAAAGGAGATCAAAGAAAGGTCATTAAGAAAAAGGGATCATATAAAGAGATAAGTCTACTATCTACAGGAACCATGTCAAACTCAATGGAGGAAACAAATTAGAAGGAGCCTCCAACTACAGGGCCTGGAAAAAGAGGATAGATCTCATCCTCGAAAAGAACAGAGTTTTGGATCTTGTTCAAGGAAAAGTCAAGAAGCCTACAGATGAAGCAAAGAAAGCAAAGAAGCCATCGATTAGATCATTTCAGATTTAGATCTTGGTCGTTGATTTCTCAACAAGAGATTATAAAGAAAATAGACGAGCAGCCTTGGAGATCAATGATCATTATGATTGAGATTTGGCACCTCTGAAGGTTTTAGCAACAATTGAAGTAGTGAATCTTTTTTGGGGTTTTCTTTCATTAGTACTCTTCTAGCTTCCAAGATCCAGAGGAGGAATTTTGCAAGAGTTTTTCTGCAGACAGGGAGGCTGAGTTTGTGAGGTCGTGACGTTTCCAGGAGGGTCATGTTTTCTCTGAGAGAGGCCGAGAATCCTTGTGGAGGCCATATTTGCCAGAAGGAGGCCATATGAGATTGCCAGTTGGGTCGTACGAGTTGCCAGAAGAGCCGAGAGGTTGATTACATCAAGGTTGTGAGCATCAAAGGGTCCAGGCGCCACACAAGTGGGGTCGTACAAGCCGTACTTGCTATTTTGAGGTTATGATGAGTTGCAAAAGGAGGCCATGAGCCTTCCAGGGGCTAGATTGACATATGGAGATGAAGAAATATTAGGGACCTTTGGCAGGGTTTGGCAAGCAGTATTGTAATATTTATCAATTGCAGAATTTATTGAAGATTAATAAAACCCTCAGATCAATAAAGAACCGGTTTTCCCTTCGATGTTTCTCCAGGGACGTTTTATCCAAAAATATTTGTGTCCATTTTGTGATTGGTTTTTCTATCGAAGTTTCTGCAGTTTATTTTTGGTGAATATTTCAATCGTATTTTATTCAGTTTTTACAGTAAAATTGTTAAACAGACATGGACAGCAAGAGCAAAAAGAAAGATAAATCATGCATTGCATTTTTTATTCACAAATGATGTATATTTATGGTACATTATGTGACCGTTGGTATTCACATCCCAAGGTCTCTTGGACTGCTTTGTCCATTCGGCTTCCACGCTAACCCTTTAGGATTA
>APFE031692064.1:10784-51313 GCA_000404065.3 Pinus taeda | reverse complement strand
GGGTCAGAATCCCAGGCCTTGACCCGGATCGACCCGGCCGGGTTGATCATGACCCGGCCGTTTCTTAAAACATTGATTTCAACCCTCTTTTGACTATTTTCCCCTTTTTTCCGCAAGTCTAGCCCCATTAGGTCACCTGGGGCATCAATTTCCCAAGAATTGACACAAGGAAAAAATTCAATCTCCTATAGGCTACTGCGCTGATGGGTCCCCTCCCTCTCCTCCAAATTTGAGGCAATTCTAATAGTGGAATCTCTGGGAATCTCAAGCCCTACCTTTAGGATCGAATTATTCCTAGGCATCCCCAAGGCTAAACCTCAATAGGATCAATTCAGCCTTTTGAGGAAAGTATTCTTGTTTGGTCCTTTCCCCTCACCTTGTCCAGGATATGAACATTATTGGTTGCTACATTCCATCACTGAACCTGGGTTGGGTCCAGTTGGGCCCCGTGTGGTCCCACTTCTCAATAAAGACTATTTGTCAAGGACCGTTTAGGAATCCAATTTTTCCAACGATTATAAGAATTGAGAAACTTGTTCATAGGCCTATCCTTTCTCCCTCAACCCTCCAATCCTCACCCCTTATCCCTGGTGGACCAAGTCACTTGCTTAAAGAGCAAACAAGCTCCATTCTTCACTCCATCCTTGGGAAAGGGTTTTCAGGGTTGCTTCTCACCTATCCATTGACATATACTTTACAAGTGAATCCCTATACTACCGGGACTCCTCCCATTGGTGAAAGTTCGTAAAGAGCAGCGAGACTTAGCTATGGTGACAGTGGGCTAAGCCTCCACAGTTGCCCTTTTGGGAACCCCTTTAGGTCCCCTGCTGGTTTGAGTGGCAACAAGCTCTAGACCTCCTATGATGAGTGAATGCTTGACCACTCCTAGACTAGTTTAGTTGAGGAGGTTCTATTATGAGTCCCTTTCCTTCTCATCTTGCAGTCTCTCGTTTACTAATATTTAGTAGAAATCCCCCTTAAATTGCATCCATGGCCTCCATAGCCCAAGTAAAATGGCATTGGATCCTCTTTCATCCCCAACCTATTAAACTTTTCACATTTCCTTTTCGTTGCATCAGTTGCTAAGCTCTCTTTACTTCCATTCCATACCACACAAAGTGAGCCTAATAATTGTTACCGCTCAATCTAGCAGGGGTCCTAGGAGGGGTTCCAAAGGGGCAACTACTAGACCTAGTGGCACAATGGTACAAGGACCCACTGTACCATTGTGAGGAGATCCTATTGTGAGTCCCTTTCCTTCTCATCTTGCGGTCTCTCGTTTACTAGTATTAGCAGAAATCCCCCTTAGATTGCATCCATGGCCTCCATAGCCCAAGTAAAAAGGCATTGGATCCTCTTTCATCCCCAACCTATTAAACTTTTCACGTTTCCTTTTCGTTGCATTAGTTGCTAAGCTCTCTTTTCTTCCATTCCATACCACACAAAGTGAGCCTAGTAATTGTTACTGCTCAATCTAGCAGGGGTCCTAGAAGGGGTTCCAAAGGGGAAACTACTAGACCTAGTGGCAACAATGGTACAAGGACCCGTTGTCATCTAGTTCGATGTCCCTTGCTCTTTACAGACTTTCACCGATCGGAGTCCCGGTATGAGAGAAATCACTATAAATGGTAATTCAATGATGGGATAGATAGTGATCTCAAGAGCCCATTCACAAGAGAGACTCATATTATGGGTTTGAGTGCTTTGGAAGCAAAGTGTGAGGCTCTCCAAGAAAGGCTCGAAGGAGGCTTAGACCTAGGGATTAGAGATATTGCTTGATTGGAAATGCCCTAGACCTATATTCCTAAGGCAAAAGGGCTTCTAAGCGGCCTTTGTGAAATAATGAATGGTGAAGGTCTGGGACCACAAAGAAGCCCAAGTTGACCCAAGCAAGGTCTAGGGTTTTGGGTGAAACTTTAAACAAGTGATCTAGACCAAGCAAGGGAGGAGAAAAGGATCAATGAAATTGGATTTTGCTTGATTTGTGAAGGAATGACCCTTGATGAAGCCACTAACCAAGGAAAGCAAGGGACAAGAACGAAATTGGAACTAGGGCTTTAGATATTTCAAAATCTAGCCACATAAAATCCTTCAAAATTTATGAGGGCCTAAAGAAAACCTCAACACACCTGTAGCCCGACTCACTCTTGGAATGGATACATATGGTGGATGTTGCTTGATGCCCTAGGAGACATCTAGGGTTAGGGCTTAGAAAGGAAAAAAAGAGGTGAAAGAGATATTAGTTAACGTTATCAACAAGGATAAGATCAGTGCCTAGCCTATTGGGAGAATGGAGTCAATGTGCTTTCAATTTTTGGAGAGATTTTACCCAATCAAGGAGTCTTGTGTCAACTTCGCATGGCCCTAGAGTCAGCTACTAGGTTACCAAAGGAATTAATAGTTCTTGTTGCAGTAATTTGATGACTTCTCAAGGCAATTATGGAGATAATGTACCCCTAGGAACATTCATTCACTATACCTAGACATGTAACATATGCAATATCCTCACAAGATCTAAATTTAACAAATTTGCATAAAATTAGGGCAAAATTTGAAATTTCATGAGCGAAAATCATATACATTATACATGTATACAAGAATAAAGAAAGATAGACCATGAAAAAGCACTTGCAAATATAGCGAGTATATCCAATCATCAAAAAGAGGCAAAAACGAAGATCCAAGACTAAGAAAGATATCAAAACATAGAAATGCATCAATACTCATCCAATTTGTCCATCAATAACTATAGCAAAATTCTCAAGAAGAGAGAGATACAAATCCAAGTGATGATGAGCAATAGAATGATCGTCTCATCAATATATATGATCCTCTAAGGGTTCGATTTTCCTAATTAGGCCTAATGTGCCCATAATAATAAAATAATGTGCAAAATAACATCCCTTGGTGACAAGCCCACCAAGATAGCTCCAAAACATGAAAAATAAGCCTCTCAAGAAGACCCAAATGATAAATAAATAACTAGGAGGGCCATTAGAAGGCCTGGTGGAGTCCAATATGTGTCAAAATGAGTGGAAGGGCTCCAAATATAGTGCTAAAGGGGGTGGCCCCTTGATCTCCAAGCAAATGACCTGTGGATATAAAGGTCTTCCTCAAGTCGGCCTCACTAAATTGAAGGACCACGTTGGTACAAGTTCAAGTCGGCTCCACTATTGGTGGCACCCTTTCACCCAATCAAATGTTTATAAATTATATCACCTTGTGGCTCATTTGATTACAAGTTCAATGTATCTTTGGAGAGAGATAGCATGAGGTAGTCCTAGCCTTGAGAGCCTTAGCCGAAGCAAAGAAAGGAAGGTTTTGGTGTCTTTTGCTTATGATTCAAGTGGTCGAGTTAGGAAGGGGGCTAGCCGAGGTTTTAAGGAGAAATTTGGGCATGTGTTTGAGCTAATACCTATGTGATCTAGCCACAAATCTACTGTTCAACAAGAAAGGGTCGAAATTTTTGTGACAGAGGTTTTTAAGGAGTCGTAGGCCTTGTTTTGGATGGTCGATGTTGATTTTTGTAGCATCGATTGTGTTCTAGCCATGAAATTTGGTGGAGAGGCTAGAATACATGTATTCTCCGAAACCCAGAAATCGTTTCTGGAAATTCCACCTAGAGATGACTTAATTAAAATAATTAATCTTTTTTTAATGATGCATAAGTCTAAACTTAGGAAAACTTATTAATTAAAGGGTATTAACTAAGTTGCAGGAAATGTAGGGTAGGAGGCCGTTTCTGTACGGAAACAGAAACGAAACCCTAAAACGCGTGTGGTATGGCCGTGAAACACGTTTCGGCCGTAGTGGCACACTTCACGATGCGGAAACATGGCCAACACGGCCGGAAATGCGTTTCATGGCCATACAACGCACGTTTCAACTTGTAACTGTTATAGTTGCTTCTAGATACCTGTCTAGAGTTATGAAAGTGAACTTTGTCTCATTCTCTCATCACACTATTTAGCAAAGGAGAAGAGAGGAAGGGAGCAGTTGTTTCAACTAGGGTGTTTTGAGCAGTGAGCAAAGTAGATTTCAGCAGCAAGAGCAAGAGATTTCAGCAGCAAGAGAAAGAGATTTTAGCAGCAGATTTGGAGTGCAGAGTTTCCAGCTACGACATTCTTGGCTTTTTGGCTCAACTACAGCGATATTTCTTTCTCTTTTTTGGGATTTTGGGGTAGCTTCAGCTACAAAAAATTAATTTGGGTAAGCAACATTCATTTTGTTAGTTTTTTCCTGCTATTTCTTCAATTTTTCTAGGGTTTATGCTACCAAAAATATGAAAAACGTTTTTTATTTACAGAATTGTTTTTTTTATTTGTTTTTGCAGCAATGGCTTCCAACCAAAGTGCAGTTGCAAGTTCAAGCCCTAGGGCCAACCCAAGGGCTGAATATTATCCTCTTTGGAGGCATGTGACGAAGCTTCAAAGATGTGCAGGTGGTGGCTCATGGGAATGGCGATGCAATCTTTGCTATAATTCGTACAAGGGCTCCTACCCAAGAGTGAAGGCACATCTTTTGCATGGAGGAGGACAGGGGATTGCAGGTTGCACAAAAACAACAAATCCATTGGCAAGGAGGGCATATCAAAGAGAGCAAGGTGAAGTGGATGGTACTAATAGGAGGCATGATGACCTTACTCAAGCTCCATCTAACATTGAGCCAAGGATTGTAGTTGACGCAAGAAAGAGGAGAGTCGGTCCCACTCAACAACATGAACAACCAGCACCCAAAAATACCAGAGGGGCATCCCCTTCAGTTCAGGATCGCAGAATTGCTAAATTGGTGAATGTGCAAGCAAGAGAAGAAACTGATACCAAAGTGGCTAGGTGCATTTATGCATGTGGTATCCCATTCAATGTTGTTCGCTCTCCTTACTGGCAAGATATGATAAGGGCAATTAACAAAGCTCCTCAAGGGTACAAGGGGCCCAATTATGAGAGAGTCAAAACCCAGCTTCTCAAAAATGAGAAGGAGCTTGTGGAGGATACTTTAGCTCCAATTCGTTCTTCCTGGAGTAGCTCTGGGGTTACCATAGTCTCAGATGGATGGACAGATACAAGGCGCAGACCATTGATAAATATCATTGCAACTTCCCCCAAAGGAGCAATGTTTATCAAGGCAGAACACTGCTCAGGAGAGGTGAAAAATGCACAGTTCATTGCTGATGTTATTATAAAAGCTATTGAGCAAATAAGGCCTGACATGGTGGTGCAAGTTATCACGGACAATGCACTAGTTTGCAAAGTTGCAGGTTTAATTATTGAGGGGAGGTATGACCACATCTTTTGGACACCATGCATTGTCCATAATTTGAATCTGATCTTAGAGGAGATCGACAACAAGTTTTCCTGGATAAAGGAACTCACAGGGGAAGCAAGGGAGATTCTCAAATTTATCACCAACCACCACCAATCTCAGGCCATATTTCGAAAGTACTCCAAATTGGAGTTGTTAAAAGTTGCTGAAACAAGATATGCCTCAAATTTCCTGATGTTGCGCCGCCTTGTTGAGGTTAAGCATGCATTAGTTTCTATGGTGGTGAGTCAAGTTTGGATTGAGTGGAGACAAGCATATTCAGAGCGGGGACCTATGGTGCGTAGATTGTGCCTTGATGAGGATTAGTGGAGCAAGGTAGATTTCTTGCTAAAGTTCACAACCCCTGCATTTGAGCTTCTTCAAAGTGCTGACACTGACCAACCTTTCTTAGGAGAGGTATATGATGGCATGGATTCCATGGTTGAGAAAACTATGGAAATCATTTCGCAAGAGTCTCCACAACTTTTGTTTGTTGATGATCATTTCGCTAGTTTCGTCAAGAAAATCATTGTTGATAGGTGGAACAATTTCAACACTCCATTGCACACTTTAGCACATGCTTTGAACCCCAAATTTTATGATGAGGAGCTTATTGCTCAAAGCAATGGGAAGAGGAAGGCACCCCATAAGGATAGAGAGGTGGCTAATGGGGTGAAAAAAGCCCTTATGAGAATGTTTCCTTCTCATATACACAGGGAGGTAAAGAAGGAATTGGCCAGTTTTGCTGCAAGAATAGATGATTATGCAGATATATCAGCTTTGGAGGAGAGAAGCACCATGAATCCAATTAGGTGGTGGATTTGTCATGGAGCAAATGGTATACATTTGCAAAACCTTGCCATTCGTATTCTTTCACAAGTGGCAAGCTCTTCATCAACAGAAAGGAATTGGAGCACTTACGGTTTTATTCATTCTGTGAAGCGCAATAGGTTGGGCTCATAGAAGGCATAGGATCTTGTTTATGTGCACTCCAGCCTTCGCCTTGTATCTCGTAGGGGTCCAAAATATAACGGTGCTCCTTCTAAAGAATGGGATGTGGATGCAGAAAATCCTCATTTGGATCTCTCTCTTGTTGCCTTGAATATTGAGGCCGAGTCTGGAAGTGGAATTGGCGCATCATCTTCTTCAGCACCACCATCCACTGTTGAGCATTGTACTGCTTCTATTTTTTATGAGGATTAGTCTTTTGTCTCTATAGTTCTTGCAGCCTTATAGTCTTTATTGTACTTGCAACCTCACGTATTAATATAAATAAAGGCTGATTTTGAGATTTGGATATATAATAAAGGTTGCTTTTGGATATTCTAATATTTTTATTTTCAACATGTGATCATTCATGAGTAAATGTGATGTAAATTTTATCTTAATGTTTAAATGCAATAAACTATAATGTATCATTTATGCTTTATGATTGCACACACACACACAGATATTATTTATATATTATATATATATATATATATATATTATATCTATATATATATATTCGCGTTTCCCCGTTTCCAAAATTTGGGGAGGTCACGTTTCGTATCGCTTCCCGTTTCGGAAACTTGTACCCATTTCCCCGTTTCGTGCAACCTTGGGTATTAATTAAGTCATGGTGAAATCTTCTAGAACAAGACATGGATTGAGTTCTAGCTAATTTTAGCCATCAATTGTGTTTTAATCTTGGCCGTTGAAACCTCAACGACATATTATAATAAGAAATTTGAGGGGGGTTGGAGAACACACTTGTGAGACAAGGAATTTGATATTGCTGGGAAATCTAACTCCAGAGTAGCAATAGTAAGTTGCTAGAAGTGATTCAATAGTTTCGAAGCAGTGAGAGAAGGGCAAGGATAGTAAGGCCAGAAGGAAGTTTTTCCAGTCCGGTGAGTGCATAGCAAAGAGACAAAAAATTCCACAAAGAGGTTGACAGAGTGCAGAGAGGCAGCGCAGAGCTTCAGAGGGAGATCCATATTTTGCTGAAGAGAAGTCGAAATTCATTGCTAGAGTAGCAATTGATCAATTAGCAAAGGAAACGTTGGTCCGAGCAGGCTGACACATTTGCGTAGGGTGACGCAGATGTAGCAAGGCGCAACTCATCTTGAGCCAAAGTCAGTGTCGGATCACCGGTGGAAGTGAGATTTCATTAGACTTCTATCAGTCATTTTCTCTATATGGAAAGCTAGATTTGAGCTTCCATAGATTTGTACTTATATTTACTACTACATAATAATAAAACCCTCAGTTGTTGCACCAGTTTTCCCAAGTTGGATTTTTCTGGGGACATTGGTCCCAAAATAACAGTGTATTATTGTGTGTGCATCTATTCTTCCAGTGTTTTTAATTTTTCCGCAGTATTGCATTTATGAAGGTTGTAGTGTATCAGTTTTGGTATTTACCGTAAAATGCAGTAAATAATTTGTTAAGTTATTTAACAAATAGAAGAAACTTAATCAGTTGTTGCAGTGAGATTCGAGGTCACGGAATTTTCACATGGTATCAGACTACAGATAGAAGTCGAAGAGCTCAGTAGCAGCAGACGAGAACGAGGTTCGAATTTCTGTGCAGGCAGCAGTTCGAAACCCTCAAGCGGCAACGCAATCCTTGGGCTAGGAGTGTCGGTTTCTGAGGAAGATTTACTTCTCTAAGAGAGTCGACAGAGAATATATTTTCCAGATCAGAGGTTACCAAAGGTAGAGGGAGACGCAGTGGTTTTCCTTGCAAAGCAAATCTTCAACTGGGACGCAATTATTTTGCAGTAATTTGCTATGGCAAAATAGCGTCAAGAGGAACGAAGAGCACACACTGAGGGAATTCTTTCCTCAGGGGACTTCTAGCCCAAAAGTTTGAATTTTACTAGCAAAGCAGCAGTAGTCGTGAGCATATTTTCCCACTCCAACAGTGAGTGCGTAGAGCTAGTCAGCGGCTGCGTGGAGGAGGAGGAGGAATTCGACATTTTTGCAGCGATGGCATCAACAGGTTTGAGAGATCAGGATCGGTTGGACGGAGCCTCCAACTACGTGATCTGGAAGGCAAGAATTTCCTGTCTTCTGGATGGGTACGATCACAAAGATTATATCAATGGAGTGATAGTTGTACCCGCAGATGTAGATCTACTTAAGGCCTACAAGAAGGAGATGGCTAAGGCAAAGAGGTTGATTCTCGATGGGGTTTGAGATCGCATGGTGTCTCACATAGATGGTAAAGATATTGCCCGACAGATGTGGGAAGCACTTGCTATGCTATAGGAGGGATATTCCGAGCAGCGGAAGATGTATCTTGAGGAGAAGCTGAGATGCACGAGGATGCAGAAAGAGGAGCGTATAGACCCATTCCTTACTAGGCTTCAGGATATTCGAGATCAGTTATGTGCAATAGTTTCAGTGCCTCAACCTACAGAGTTGGTGCAGTTTGCTCTAAACAGCGTTTCCGAAGAGTGGCAAGTCTTCGTCCAGAGTATTCTTGGCAGAGAAAAGTTGCCAGACTAGGATCGTATGTGGGCTAATCTGCAGCAAGAGGAGATGAGGCGAGATTTGGTGAATACCACCATCACTGGCAGCACCACCAGCAGTGGGACGAAGCAAGTAAAGGAAGAGGAAGATGTGGCCCTCGCATCAAAGGGCCAGCAGGAGCAGCACAGGAGTTAGGACATTTCCAAGGTGAAATGCTTCAAATGTGGTGAGCTTGGCCGCTACAGCACTCAATGTCCTCTCAGAAAGAAGGGCAAAAAGGAGAAGCAGGATCAGCAGGCTGCATCCGCGAAGATTGACAAGTTATCTTCTGGATTGGAGGATGAGTTATCCATGATTACTGAAATACCTCCAAAAGCGAGGTGGGGTGACTTGGTTTTGTAGCCCCAAAGAGCTACAAATGGGCAGGATCCTTGAGGAGTCCACCTCTTGGATCATTACCTGGATACGAAGGCCCACAGTACGCAGTAGCAGGATGGATCAATGGCAGTTAGTGCAGTCAGATGCTAGAGTGACAGATGCAGTAGCTAGTAGCAGGTCAGATGTTGAGCAATGCAGAGCAGAGTTGCAGCAGTGCAGTTAGCACAGAGCAGAGTCAGCAGCAGCACAGAGGCTTTAGTGACAATGCAGAGTCTAGCAGCAGTGCGGACTCAAGTGACAAATGCATCATACTAACCACAGTTGGTTCAATATTTTGGACTTTTTCCATTGCATACGTTGTCGTTGCAGCAACAGCAAATGGAGAGGGAGTTGCAGTGTAGATGTAGTGTTGGCAGCAGTTCAGCAAGGCCAGTAGTAGCACAGATGCAACATTTATCAGAGTTGCACAGTAGTTGGTGGGCAACAGCAGCCATACATCAGCAGTGTAATAGGAGGTTGTGCAAAGACAGGGTGTTGCTTCAGTGGGTTACAGCGCTAGAACACATTCCTCGCTAAGAGGGAGTGTTGATTTTTGTAGCATCATTTGTGTTCTAGCCACCAAATTTGGTGGAGAGCCTAGAATACATGTATTCTCCAAAACCCAAAAATTGTTTCTGGAAATTTCACCTAGAGACGACTTAATTAAAATAATTAATCTTTTTTTAATGATAGCTAAGTCTAAACTTAAGAAAACTGATTAAATAAAGGGTAATAATTAAGTCATGGTGAAATCTTCTAAAAGAAGACATGGATCAAGTTCTAGTTAATCTTAGCCATCAATTATGTTTTAATCTTGGTCGTTAGAGCCTCAACGAGAGATTATAAAAAGAAATTCGATGGGGGTTGGAGAACGCACTTGTGAGACAAGGAATTCAATATTGTTGGGAAATCGAACTCCAGAGTAGCAGCAGTAAGTTGCTGGAGGTGATTTAGTAGTTTCAAAGTAGTGAGAGGGGTAGGGATACTAAGGCCGGAAGGAAGTTTTCCCAGTCTGTTGACTGCATAGCAGAAAGACAGAGAATTCCACAGAGAGGCTAACGCAGTGCAGAGAGGCAGCACAGAGCTTCAGAGGGAGATCTGTATTTTGTTGAGGAGAAGTCGAAATTCAATGGCAGAAGCTGGAGTGGGAGCTCGGAGGCCAGGAAGATCGAATTTCCAGAGTAGTAGTTGATCATTCAGCAAGAGAGGCACTGGTCCGAGCAGGCTAACGCAGATCTGCATAGGGTGACGTAGAGGCAGCAATGCGCAGTGCATCTTGAGCCAAGGTCAGTATCGAAACACCGATGGAAGTGAGATTTTTCTCACTAGACTTTTGTCAGTCATTTTCTCAGTATGGAAAGCTAGATTTGAGCTTCCATAGATTTGTAATCAAATTTACTACTACATAATAATAAAACCCTCAATTGTTGCACCGGTTTTCCCAAGTTGGGTTTTTCCGGGACATTGGTCCAAAAATAATGATGTATTATTGTGTGTCTGCATCTATTCTTCCAGTGTTTTTATTTCTTCCGCAGTATTGTATTTGTGAAGGCTGCAGTGTATTAGTTTCGATATTTACCGTATAATGCAGTAAATAATTTGTTCAAGTTATTTAACAAATAGAAGAAACTTAATCAGTTGTTGCAGTAGGATTCAGGGTCACCGAATTTTCACAGTCGAAAGGCCAAACTAGTTAATGGGACAAGGCCACACCTTTTGAAGGGACAGAGCAAGATTGAAAGAAGGATTTGCATAGTTTGTTGAAGGTCTGATGAGGCTGAATCAGGGCAGGTACAAGAGCCCTAATTAGAGGGTCGAATACCTCGAAGTTGTGCTCAGAACCATGGATATTTGGGGCAGCCAGTTGGACATCCTAAAAGGTATGCATTTGCTTCTTTTATATTAATGGATGCTAGGTGCTGTAGGTCCAGTTTAGACAGACTTGTATGGAAGCCACTGTACAGTTTGGAGGACTAGTTAGAAGAGCCCTTAGTACAGTCCCTTGTGAAGGACAATAAGGTATAATGCTTATGTGGCCTTTATAAGGTCTATTAGGAGATCATTACAACCTACTTGGGCAGCTCTGTGATAAGGGTTTATTTGCCCTTATCTTCAGTGATGTATGGCTGTGTCCTTGTGACAATGATGTACGGCAGTGTCCTTATGATAGTGATATATGACAGTATCCTTATGACAAAGATGTACGACAGTGTCCTAATCTTCAGTGATGTATGGCAGTGTCCTTATGACAGTGATATATGGCAATATCCTTGTGACAGTGATGTATGGCAGTGCCCTGATCTTCAGTGATGTATGACAGTGTCCTTATGACAGTGACATATGGCAGTATCCATACGATAGTGATGTATGGCAGCGTCCTTATGACAGTGATGCATGGAAGCGTCCTTATGACAGTGATGCATGGAAGCGTCCTTATGACCGTGATACATAAGAGTGTCACCTGCTCCTATGGTAGTAACATGTATGCTACTTGAGACAGAGATGTATGCTACTTGAGACAGAGATATATGCTACTTGTGACAGTGATAGGAGACCTATCAGAGGTCTTTTGGAGAGCTTGTGAATGCCTCCTCGATAGACTTGTTTGTTTCCATCTCATAAGGATCTTGTATGATCTAGGGTTGGCCCTAAGAGACCTAATGTGATTGATGTTGAAAGACTTGTGTCTCATTATGATTGTACTTTGTATCTCAATTGAACATTTGATGAATATCTAAGAAGAAGAAGAATTGATTCTGGGTTTTGCCTTGGTCTCTGACCAAAATCCTAGTGTCTCTATTGTGTGTGTTTTTTCTTCTAATCTTCCTTATTCTTTCACTGCATTGTTAATGTTAATGTTCTCTCTATATAATTGCTTATGATGATATGGGATAAATGTAATGTGAAAATTGTTGAAAATGTTTAAAAATGCAATTATCTACAGCAGAGAACTCTTTATCCCTTAGAACTTTAACAGGACCAAGTCAGTTCTGGTGTAAAATTGTTGAAAATGTTTAAAACTGCAATTATCTACAGCAGAGAACTATTTACCCCTTAGAACTTCAACAGGACCAAGTCAGTTCTAGTGTAAAATTGTTGAAAATCTTTAAAAATGCAATTATCTACAGCAGAGAACTATTTATCCCTTAGAACTTTAACAGGACCAAATCAGTTCTAGTGTTTGACTTTGATGTCTCTCTCTCGTTGTCTTGATTCTATAAGGAAAGAATTGCTGGGATTTTCCCCCATGTGGGTTTTCCCAAGGTAAATTTTTGTGTGGTTGTCTCTTCATGTTTTATTGTTGTAGTTCTCTGTGTAATTGTATATGATGCATAATAACTACCATGAGAAATGTTTATCAGATTAGAGAACTACTTAAAAATTTAACAATACCATGGGCCAACCTATATTTTATTTATTTTGAATGTGTCTGGGACCAATGAGTACAAGAGACGCAGTCTAAAGGTGTCATCTAAGATACTTTGAATTGGCTGCTTAACAATTTAAGTAAGGCAGAAAGCATTATGAGAATAGTGAATTAAAAGATGGGCACAGCCAAATAAAGAGGATCCCAAATGGTGTCATTTTGTTGATTAACATAACTAGCTATACCAAACAGCTCAGGTGATATATAGTGCAACAGATTGATCCAGATATTCGGACATTCATTTCATGGACTTGATTAATAAGATTGAAGATGTTAACATTATCAAACATTTTTGCCTCAGAAAATAAGAATACAAAGTGGCCAATTGTTTGCTTAAAATATCAATCACAAGTGTTTACCATCTTTAACAAAACTTCAACAGCACCCTTTCCCTCACCAAGGGATCCATCAATTTCATCAATCACCTGCAAAGAAAATATAACTATTCAACCTGTACAGTAAATCTTCAGAATGAGTAATGTCCCTTGAGAATTACACTGAAAACTCACTAAACACTTTGGCTTAGAATCTGCCATGACAGAGTTCATTTGCACCACATCAAGAATTTTCCCCTCTATTGTTGATGCAGACCGGTCATCGCTTGCATTTATCTGTATGAAATTGAAACACAAAAGGTAAAGTTTATCACTGGAAGTTGTAGATGGCATCAAAAAAAGAATAAAGAAGTGATCAAGTCACACTACTGCAGAGAGATGATGGCAAGGTATACAAGGATTGTTTCTTACAACACAAAAGTAAACAAAAGAAGTACTTGAGGAAGATTAGATTTCTAATGGAAAATGCCAACCAACTAATCCATATGACCATAGATTTCAAAATTAGAATCCTTGAACAGAAAACAAGACAATTGACTTTAAAAATCCAAAGAGCAGAGAACTAAGAAGCAAACTGAACTGTATCCAAGATTGTATGAGAAATCACCCTCAATGCATTTAAATCTCTTTTTAATCCATCAGTGTCTTACTCAATACAGTAGTCATTTTACAAGCAAACAGGAGGAATTTGTAAAATGGTGAATTTAAAAAACACATACAACAGGAGAATGTTAATTGATAGAAATTACTTTCTAGGCTCTTGACCTTACATTTAAGAAAAGGCATGTATGTTTCTTAGTCTTTATTGCATGGCGTAAATATGAATGTACCTTCCATTTTCACATTAGGTAGATTGAAAATAAAATAATGACCATTGACAACAAGTTTCCAACCATTTTTGCATGAGAAAAACCACATAGCTATTACTCTTATAGAAATTCCGATGCCTGTTCACCTTCCATTTCCAAGGCCCTAGTAAACCAGTTGGCCAAAAAGTAATGCCTTGGTTGTGGATATCACTAATACCAACCTACCAAAGTTTATCAGGGCAACATATGCTTCATTCACTCTGTTGACCACTGCGTGTCAACTACCCGTAGCAGTACACCCCCTTTTTTCGCAAAAAGGGGCAGCGCTTGATTGAGATGTTCGTTCCATTCGACAGTCATCGTCATTCTCCTGATCTTATTAAAGTTGTAAACCCAGTCTGCATTTTGATGTAAATAATCTTAGCAGAGCTGAGTCATGTATGTAAATTGCCTAGGTGGACCTAATTTTCTAGTGATAATCTTCATTCCGGAAGGTTTTTCGTCTCACCAATCCATGATCGGCAGAGTTTTCCTTCAACCTGACCCCAAAGCCAGGATGAATTTTATCATTAGAGTCTTAGGAGAATCCTAGTGTGTTAATCTGCTAGATTATGTTTGGTCGCAGAACTGGGTGGTCTATGAGGGTCTGTCAAAGGGCTTTTCCCCCTTGAAGATGTAAAATTTGTAAAAGTCATGATGTAAAGTATCTTGAGGGTTGAAAAATGTTAATCCCCTCATGCGTCTTAAGTCCTAGGTCCTAGGGAAGTTTTTCCAAAGGCTATGTTTGATGATCCATGATAAAAATAATAAAAAAATAAATAAAAAATAAAAATACTAAAAAAATAATAAAAAATTTAAAAATATTAAAATTAATATTTTGAGAATTTCAATTTTTTAATGCATTAAAAAATTCGACGGATGAGATTAAGAGATGTCTTGATCCTCATCGACGGTCGAGATCGTTTTGACATGGATCACTCAAACTAGCCGTTGGGATTTTTTTTTCCTTTAAATAGGGTGCTAGGGGTCATATGAGATATTGGATTTGAGTCTTCTGCTGAAGAAGCTCTCTCTTGTAAACTTTTTCTGGTGCTAATAAAGAAGACTTTGGGGTCAAAAGCTTGCTGGTGTTACTCTCTTAAAGTGTTGTGAGCAATTTTATTTCTGCATATTTTAATTTTCAGTCGTTAATGACAGCTTAATGAAGAGTATTGTTGAGCATAGGTATCTTGTTCACATGCTAGGGTTTTAGTAATATTAGGGTTTCTGATGCAATGGCAGGTATCTCCATTGTGTTTGAGATCTAGTACTGCTTTTTCTCTCTTATTTGACGGTTGAAGTGAGCTGTGCAGGAAACCCTTGAAGATCAGTGGGCGTTAGGGGAAGTTCTAGGCTGAACCAGCCAACTCCCATAAGCACTTTTTGCAGAGCTCAGCTGGTTTTGATCCTGGGTTAACCATTTAGTCTTTTGATTTTCTGAATTGCATGAGAGATTTTCCTAAAGCATTTCATTAGCTATCTGAAGTTTTCTTAAAATTTTTCAATAATCATTAATATATCTGGCTTTATAGAGCTGTAAATTTTGGAATTTTGAATCAGGTTACAAGGTTCTTCTGAGGATTTCAGAGGGTCTGCCTAAGCCATTCTGCTGTCTAGGGGTTCAAATTTGTGCGTTGGAGCAACCATGCTTTCAATTTATGCGTGAGAGATTGAAGGGACTGTGCATGTACTTCGTTGTCATTAAACGAGCCTCAGACCCTGTGTCCTCCATTAGCCGCTGTTGTTCAGTTCATTCCGCTGGCCAAATCTCTGCTCAACGCAATTGCAATTCCATTCAAACCCTCCTGCGAGCTGCATATCATCTTTGCCTACAAAACAATTTCGATTTTCTCGGCACAAATCTGTGGATATCAAGTGCGTTTCCTGTTTAAATCTTCACTCCGTGCTGCATCGAATAACCTTCATGCACTAATCAATCTGCAAACACACAAAACGTGAGTTAAATCCATACACGCTGCAAAAATCGGGCGTCATTTCGAGGTAAATCGATTCTTTGAGTTTGGTATTGCACAGTTCAATCGTAACAATCGATTTTCGTATGGTTTCGTTTTGTTCAACCGTAAAGTCGATTGTATGCGTGGTTTGGTATCAGCGTAGGGCTAGTCTATCTCTAAAATCGTTTTGTTTAATTAAAATTTGGTCACGTATCAGAGTAAATCGTTTTTTCTTGTTATTTCGTTTAGGGTTAGAAAAATATAAAAAATCGATTTGTTATTTGTTTCGTAGTTTGCTTTGGTGGGTTACGTATTGTGTTTTTTTGATACGTCTAAGTTTAGTTTTTAGGTTTTCATTTGTTAGGTTTTGTTATATTTTAGTTTTATTTAAATATATGTTAGGGTTTAGAAAAATTAAAAAATTCACAAAAAAAGCTCTTAGGATTTTAGATATTAAATTTTGATTTTTGGTTTAGTAGAGATTTAAAATAGATTTTTCTTAGTTTAATTTTGTTTTAAAAAAATAAAATATAAAAAATAAAAAATCATAAAATATATTTCTTTAGATTAGATTTTAAATTTTGTTCTAGTTCAGATTTTTAGCTTTAATTTTTTATTTTTGTCAGAAAAGCATAAAAAAATTAACATCGTGGAAATATTTTTGCAAATTAAAGTCTTAGCCTGGAAATTTTAAAACGTCCTATTTTGCATTAAAGTTTTGATGTGGGATGAATGTTTACCTTTATGAGACTTGGCATGCTTAATATAATATCTGGTTGATGTTCAAATTTACATGGTTATATCTTTCGGAGTTTATTTCCTTTAAAATTGCCTGAGCATTGTTAAAAGCATTGTGAATTTACTGATATCTTGCATTTTTGAAGTTATTTGATGTTAAATGATTGTTGTGCACAGTTTACATTCCTGCAACATCTGTTAAGAGATCGTTTTCACACCAAACCCATAAGGCACTGGTCCATCAAATTAAACAAATCTACTTAGTGCTTTTCCCTTTCGTGTCTCCCAAACCAACTGGTTCACAGTTGGTCGTCCATATTCTTACAGGGTCTACCCCCCTTACCCGCGGGAGACAGGCTTAAACGAAGAGATCGGGGATCAGAGTGACAGCCCCCGGTCTGAGCGTTGTCGTGACAATCTGTGCGACAACAGAGTGCATAAGTCAACCTAGGAGCTACGTAGTAGATAAGATAAGATAATTTAATTAGTGTCCAACAAATGACCATAATAGATCAACAGGACTGTCGGTTACAATGATTACATCATGCCAAGCCGGTGGACCAAACGGTCCCCTTTAACATTTCTTCTAAAAAGCAGAAAATACATCTATAATCTAAGTAAATGTAAATGTAGAAGCTAGAAGCTCTTGGCTTCAAAACAAAGCACTACGATGAAGCAGAGAAGGAGAAGAAGAAGAAAAGGGGGAAGGAGTCTCCTACCCAGTTCCTACTCCTAACATCCGGGGTCGAGAGAAGAAAACTGAGAGAAGCTTGTCAAAGTCTGCTGCCCTGTGGGCATACTAGGCTATCGTTGTTGTTGCCTGGAGGTTCTAGGGCGCCTCCCAGGGGTGGATCCAAAGAGGGATTTGTTCAACATTTTTCTAAGGATATGGAAAACAATGGCTTGAGGGATTAGGACAGGTTGGACGGGGCTTCCAACTATGCCATCTGGAAGGCTAGAATGTCTTTCCTTCTAAATGAGCATTCCCTCAAGACGTATGTTGATAATGTGGTCGCTGAACCTGCGAATGCAGATCCGCTAAAGAAGTACAAGGTTGAGATGGCTAAGGCAAAGAAGATGATCCTCGATGGAGCCAAGGATCACGTGGTATACCACGTTACTAGCAAAGGGGCCGCTAAGGAGATATGGGATGCCTTGGCCACCTTGTATCAGGGATCTTCTGAGCAGCGGAAGATGTACTTAGAACAGAAGTTGAGATCTGCTCAAATGTAGAACGGAGAACATGTGGATCCGTTCCTCACAAAACTAAAGGAGACCCGTGATGAGCTGTTAGCTACGGGACGTACACCTCAAGATTTGGAGTTAGTAAGACTGGCTCTAAATTTTGTCTCGGATGAATAGCAAATCTTTGTCTAGAGTATCCTGGGCAGAGCAGCATTGCCAAATTGGGACAAAATGCGGGCAGCTCTGAAACAAGAAGAGATGAGGAGAGACTTGCTCAAGGTCAAACTTCACAAATGCAGCAGCAGTAGTGGGTCGAAGCCCAAAGTAAAGGAGGAGGATAACGCAACCCTTGCATCGAAGGGACAACAAGGGCAACAGGGACGAAAGAAAGAAATCTCCAAGGTGAAGTGCTTCAGATGTGGCAAGATGGGCCACTATGCATCCCAGTGTCCTTTGAAGAAAAAGGACAAGGATGAGAAACATGATCTTAAGGTTGCAACCGCAAAGATTGAATAGGAGGAGGAGTTTGCCATGATAGCCAAGATACCTCCAAGAGGGGGGTGGGCTGATATAGACCTATAGTTCGATAGAGCTACAAATGGGAAGGATCCTTGAGGAGCCCACCTGTAAAGACTGAAAACAATTTAAATAGCCTTTTTACTTTGAACAGGATATGAAATATGAAATCTTTATGAACATGCTCTGAAATTTAACAAAATTTCATATATCAAATTGATTGATTTGATGAGTAGTACCTACCTGATTTCCTGCGAATGAAGAGGCTTCGGAATTTCGCCAACTCTCGCTCTCGTTACCAAAAGACCATAACCTCCCAGCGAAACTAAGTACAACCTAGGTACTTAGTCCAGAATGCTTCTCAATTGCTGCACTCTGTTTCCCCCGTGCCCAAAAACTTCAGAACAAACAAGGCTCAGTCTTTTCTGTTGAAAAATTCTGTGTTACAAATTTTCCTCCTCCTTTCCCCCCCTTCCTTCAACCGCCCCTTCCTTCTTATCAATTCCCGTTCACCGACTCCCTTCATCTCCGTGTCCTAATTTTGATACGTGTTGATTTTATAAAACAAAATCTGATTTGATTTGGTGATTTTATTCAAATATCTAAATTTGATTTAATAAAGTTTATTTATTATTTTAATGATTTAATTTAATTTATTTAATTTATAATTTAATTAATTAATTTTATTTAATTTCATAAATTTTAATTTACAAATTAAAGTTTTAAACATTAAAACTAACATCTCTGTTCGTTTGAGGGTTTATTATATATATAGTGTGTTACATATGGGTCCACACATACGTAGCTATCATATGGAGGCCTCGTATGTATGCTAATACTTGTATTTTATCTATAGCTATAGGTGGGTCATTACACCACCTCTTAGATCACCACCTTGCTACAGGAGCCCATGATTAGTAGTAGCGGGATGGTGGAGTTTCAGTTCATGTCGTGGAGTGTTGATTCGACAGATGCAGTGGTTAGTAGAACCAGAATGTGAGCAGCGCAGAGCAAAGAGGACGCAGTGCGAGGAGGCACAGTGCAAAGCTTCAGCAGTGCAGTGGCTTCAGAGGTAGTGTGGGACTAACAGCAGTTAGGATTTCAACACCAAAGAGTATCCACTAGATACTTATCCAGTTTTGGGGGTTTTCAGTTGCTTCTCTCAGCAACTGAGTTGCAGTTTGTTAGCAGTGGCAGTGCTAGCAGCGTAGCAGATGCAGCGTTTGAGAGAGAGTTGTAGTATAGATGTAGCATTGGTAGTGTCAGTGTCAAAGGCAGCAGTACAGTAGCAACAGTAGCGTAGTCGTTGGTGGACAGCATGTCAAACATCAACAGCACAAAAGACGATGCTTCAAAGTCAGAGCAGTATGCAGTAACGGTGTATTACTAGAGCACATTCATCGCTAAGAGGGAGTGTTGATTTGGGGTAGCATCGGATGTACTCTACGCCTCAAATTTTTGCAGGGAAGCTTGGGCATAGGTATTCCAAAGAACCCAGAAAGCGTTTTGGGAAATTCCACCCAGAAGTGATTTTATTAAAATAATTAATATTTTTAATGGGGTTCCTAAGTCTAAATTTAGGCAAATTAAAATATTAATGGGTATCAATCTAATTAGGGGTGAAACTTCTAGAAAAAGCCACAGATCAAGCCAAAACGATCTAAGCCTTTGATTATGATTTAATCTAGGCCGTTGGTTGTCCAACAGGAAGATATAAGAAGGGGCTTGAGGATCATTTGGAAGACACAAAGAAAGATTGAGAAAATCAGTTTTCTGAAGTGAGAAGTTCTCAGGAGGAAAATCGATTGAGGAGATCTCTTAGAGTTGAGGGGCAAGGATAGCAGCTTTCGGAGAGAGAGATTCTCAGCCGAAGATACATCAACAGAGAGAGGCAGTGAGTGATCTAGTAGCCTTGACGCAGAGGCTAACACGGGACCAGAAGGACCATGCAAAAGCAACACAGAGGGAGAGAGAAAAAGTCGAAAGTCAGAGCAGAGGGTTAGTTTCAGCAGTTGGAAGCTGAGGTGTGAGACCGGGAGGCTGAGAGCAGTGACTCTGGGCTACTGATCAATTCCCTAGTTGGGTGACGCAATGCCTGAAAGGAATGACGCTGGGACAACGTAAAGGCAGCGCAGTGATAGCGCAGAGCCTGCCAGGGGCATCTCATCTAACAGCTAGAACAGCAGGGACTTTTTCTCAATGATTGTGTGAGGTAAACTGTAACGACCACTAGTCGTATACGCAGCGGAAATATTTAAAATTCTTCGTAAACAAAGACATCCATCATAGGATAGTAATTGTAATTTGTATATTGTATAAAATAATTGATGTAGGATGAGTACAAATGAGAATGAGGGTCCTGTATATATAGTCAAGTAAGTACCCTTCCACGAACAGGCATGTCTTTAAAGACATGCCTTTTCAATATTAACTAACTAACCATTAGTTAATTTAATTATTATTTATTATTATATTTATATTATTATGGTTATTATTTATTATCTATTTTTATCTATTTTTACATAATTTATGTTCATAACATTGCCTTCCCTTTCAATAAGCTTTGTCCTCAAAGCTTGTTGATAAAAGGACTTGATCTCTTTTCCTGCTATGAGCATCTTTCTCGTCTCAGAACAGTCATCCTTGTCGATAAGAGTTAATATGATCCTCCAAGTGACAAACAAAATTGTCGCACTAAGAAGGGATCAGACCATCCTAAATTAATCTTTTGTCGAATCTTGTAGTGACTGGAAACTCGTGATGAATTGTAATCACATGAATGGACTACACTGACATTAGTACTCTTCGGAACATCAGGTTGTTGTTTATGTTCTAAATACGTAGCTTGATTGAGTTGTCTACTCTCGTGATTCAGATGTCGATAAGGAATTCTGGTGATTTGATTTTCCCTTATCTTGTTTGTGTTGTTTTCCTGATTTATTTGAAGCATTGTTGTTGTTGAATTGATTATTGAATCCTCATTTGGAGTGTTTGTCAATTGAATGGAAACCCCTAAGTACGTCTTTACTTCAGTACGATTTGGATTTGCCTGAACTATGAGATTAGTGGGATCGATGTTTGTTTCTTCTTCCCCAACTTGGACTACTACATCTAGTGATTTTGATGCTTCTTTTGTGACAATTTCTTCGAACCTATGCATCAATGATTTCTTATCGTCTTTAAGTTTTTTAATCTGTTTGAGCAGATTTTGGTTATGATTTTTGAGACATAAGCATTCCTCATTTTCTGAGTCAACTTTATTTTGGCCTTCAAGCTTCTCGTCTTTTAAACACTTGATTTGTTATAATAATGTTTGGTTAAGGCTCTTTAAACGTAAATTTTCTTCTTCTTGTTCTAATAAACGCTCCTTGAGTTCCTTCTTTGATGCTTTAGCTTTCTTGACTTGTTTGAGTAGTTTATCTTAGTGAACTCTGAGGCGCGAAATTTCTTCTTTGCTGCAAACGACTTCTTCAAACTCTTTTTGCTTCTTTGATATCGTTTTTTCGTTATCTTGAAACATCAAGTTTGAGATATCCTTAAGCTCTTCTAATGAAGATTTTATTGATTTTGATTTACTTGTTATGTCTCGAAACATGACCATCTTCCCTTTATAAGGAAACGTCAAAACTTGTTTCTTTATGTTTAACATGAATGTACCCAAATCCTTAAACCAAGGTTGACCGAGTATGATGTCAGTGTTTTTATCCGTCCTTACAACATGAAATTGAGATATGTAGTCATAACGACCTATTATCACTTGTAGATCACTAATTTTATACTCGTTTTGGTCAAAAATATTTTTCTTTACACCAATGCTTAGCTCTGGAATTAATAATTGATTTGCCAAGTTGATGTTGATATAACTTTTATCATTGCTTGGGTTGATGGCGACATTAACTTCTCTTCCTTGGATACTTCATTTTAATATAATTACTCTGTGATCTGTAATTGAAAGACCATTATAGGAAAACCTTTCTTCTTTCGTCATTTTAGAATTGAGCTCCATCATTTTTTTCAATGATTGATCCCATTTGTTTTGTCGAGATGACTTCAGATATTATATTTAAAGTTTCTTTGGACTTTGTACTTCAAGCCTCCTTTAAAAATGTCTTTTTTAAATATTTGTTTCTCTATAATTCTTCAAAACTCTTCTAATCCAATTTCCTATCATCCTTAATATTTCAAAACTCCTTTGTATTCTTTTTATATATTTCTACTCAAGTTTTTTTTCCTTTTGTACTTTAAAAATAATATTTAAATATTGTTTCAATTGGCTTCTTTTAAATATCTTATTGTCCTTTGTATTTATTTTTAAAACCTCATATAACTCTTTAAACTTTAATTCAACTTCACTTTAACTTAAACTCTTAATTGATATTTTCTCCTTATGTAACCTTTTATAATAATATTTGTACTTATATATATTTTCAATAATTTTATGACTTAACTTTTCTTTAAATACCCCTTTATAATATAATACTTCTTTTTATATATCTTTTATTTATAATATTTTTCTTTTTTTCTTTTTGAGAAGTTACAACTCTAGTAAAATGTGGCTGTACACCTCTTTGGGGTATAATATAAAATATATGTTCACTTACGTACTTTTGACTAGGGTAATGTTCTCCACGTAAAAGTTAAAGCTTACCATTCACATAAAGAGATTTTGTATTCCTTTTGTTTTTCTTTTACTTTTAAAATACCATGGGCAATTACCATGGGTTTCTAAAACCATGGGCTTGTAACAACTAAATGAAGAATCAAGATAACTTTGTCATGCACTTTTTTATCAATAATGCATAACCTTTTTATATATATGAATGTTCGCCTTCAAAATTTACATCGGACTATATTTATTTATTTTTAAGTCTTTTTTTTTTTAATCTTGATATGTACTTATTTTATTTTCTTTATTTTTTTTTTGAATTTTTTTTTTTCAACTTTTTATGGTCTCTCCATATATATATATTAATTATTATTGAATGGCCAAATGATTGATAGCGAAATGGAGAAACTCCAAATCCTTGTAGCGAAACGCTTCAATGACGACAATGTTGATGAATTTGACTGTCAAAGACCTGGATCAGAGAACATGACTCTGTGCAGTGGTTGAGCGACCAGAGGATCAAACAACTCTGATACCAATGTAACGACCAACAGTCGTATACGCAGGGGAAATATTAAAATACTTCGTAGACAAATACATCCATCCTAGGATAGTAAGTGTAAATTTTATGTTATATAAAGAATTGACGTAGGATGAGTACAAATGAGAATGAGGGTCATCTATATATAGCTAGGTAAGAACCCTTTCACGAACAGGTAGGTAAGCACCTAGGAGGGATTTGAACTAGTGACCTATCGCAAGGAGTACCTTAATAGTGCACCCATTCACCATCAATCCAAAGCCTCGTGGGCGTAAGACATGCCTATTCATTATTAACTAACTAACTATTAGTTAATATATTTATTATTTATTATTATATTTCTATTATTATGATTATTATTTATTATCTATTTTTATTTATTTTAACATAATTTATGTTCATAATAGTGCTCTAGTACATCTCCATAAATGAGAAGATTGTGGACATACTTCAGAGATGAGCTTGATATGATGCTGCATGTCTCCCTCATTGAGTGATGAGATCTTTGCAGGATTGGGCTGACCATCTCTTGAAGCCATAAAGGACTTTGGTTGGGTCATAAAGGAATTTGACTAGGAGAGATGGATACATTCACCATGGAAGCCAAAAGGACTTGGCTAGGTCATAAAGTGTTGATTTCTGGTAGCATCGAATGCGCTTTAAGCCTAAAAATTTGCAAGGAGGCTAAGATACATGTATTCCAAAATATCCAGAAATCGTTTTGGGAAATCCCACTTGGAGATAGTTTTATTAAATCAATTAATTATTTTTAATGGATGCCCAAGTCTAAACTTCGGAAATTAAAATAATTAAGGGGTATTAATTAAACTGGGGGTGAAACTTTTAGAAAAAGACGAGGATCAAGTAAAAATGATTTGAGCCATTGATTAGAATGCAATCTGGGCTGTTGATTGATCAGTGAGAGGATTATAAGAAGAGGCTTCATGGGCATTTGAAAGATACATCGAGTGGGATCAAGAGATCGATTTCTCAAGAGAGCAACCGAAGAGATCATCGAGGAGATTCTTGCAGTGAGGGGTCGGGATAGTTTTTCAAAGGAAGTTTTTCCTGATTCAGAGTGTGCAAGGAAGAGAGGGCAGAGAGTAGTCCGGAGAGGCAGCGCAAAGCTACGCTATGGCATTGTAGAGCTTCAGAGGGAGTCTGTATTTTTGCTTGGGAACAGTCGGGATCTACTGTCAGAGCTGGGATGTGAGCTCGGGAGTCTAGAGGGTTGAAGTTGCGAGCTAGTAGGAGATCAAGAGGAGGTGTAGTGCAGTGCTAGCAGCAGTGACGTAGTAACTGGGTAGGTGCGACGTAGTACCGTGCAAAGACAACACAGAGGCTCATGTCCAGTGCAGATTAGTGCCGGATTTTCCAGTGACAGGGTGAGATCATCTCACTATCTTTTGTCCGGTAAGATTCTTTGTATTGGATAACAAGTAAGGCATCCAAAGATTGTATTTAAGAAACTACTGCATAATAATACAAACCCTCAACCGCTGCACCAGTTTTCTTTCATTGGGTTTTTCCTGGGACATTTGTCCAAAAACAATGGTGTCACTTGTGTGTTATTTCTTCTTGCTCAGTTCTTGTTTTCACATATTATTTATGTTATGAATCCTGCAGTTGTATTTATTTCGATGTTTAATGGGTAATACTGAAAATAATTTGTAAGAGAATTAGCACGTAGGAGAAATAACATCAGATTGCTGTGTGAAATTTTTTGAATCTAACACATCAAAAACCCCTACTGCAATATCTGGTTTACTATCTCCTACTTGTTCTTTACATTAACATAAACATCGAAGTAAACACAATTGCAACATTCACAAATGTGCAAATCAACAACTGAAACAAATTGAGACAACACAAGGGACACCGTTATTTTTGGACCATCATCCCCGGAAAAACCCAATTCGGGAAACCGGTGCAACATATATGAGGGTTTTATTATTAAGTAGATTTCTAAATACAACTATGGTGCCAGAAATGGCTCACCCTTCAGAGAATATCCTTGGCAGTGGTATCTCTCTTCGGAGACAGAGATTCCGACAAATCATTAACCGGATGAACAACCCCACAGTGACTCTGATTGTTCCTTATGCTGGACAGCGAAAGCTGCTCCAAGCACTCCTTTGGAACTTCGTCACCCTCTCTGGAACTGTGTCACCCTCTCCCAGCTAATCTGCTCTCAGTCTGCCCCACAGTACCTCCTCGGCGCAGCCTCTTTAGCCCATCGTCACCCTCTACAGCCCTCTGTGTTGTCTATGTCAGCTTCTTGAGCCCTCTGCATTGTCTGTGTCAGCCTCTGCGGCTTTCTGCGTTAGCCTCTGCGTCCTTTGTGTCTGCCTCTTCCACTTCTGCATCCTCTGTGCTGGCCTCCTCAGCCTCTGCGTCAGCCCTCCTAGGCTCTACATTGTCTCTTCCGGCACTTTGTTGCATCTCTGATATGTATTTTTCAGCCTTGGATCGAAAGCCCTTGCTGAACTGCCCCTCACTGCAACTGATCTCTAACTCGATTTCCTCTGCAAACCCAACCCCAAAAAATCCAATTCTTGATGTCTCTTGGTGTATCTCCAACTGACCCTCAAGCCTCCTCTTATATTTTTCCTGTTGACGATTCAACGACCGAGATTAAGTCCCTAATGAACGATTAAGATTAGATGTAACTTGATCCTCGTCTCTTAGAACTTTCTCACCCATTTTATATTAATACACATTAATATTTTAATTTTCCTAAGTTTAGACTTAAGGTCTCATTAAAAATATTAATTATTTTAATATCTCTTCATCAGGGTGGAATTTCTCCAAATGGTTTTGGGTCTTGGAGATCTTATGTGCCTTAGCCTCTCCACCAATTTTCATGGCTAGAGCACATCTGAGGCTACCAAAATTCAACACTCCCTCTGAGCGAGGAATGTGCTCTAGTAATGCTTCACCATAGAAACATCACACTGAGCTTCCGGATTGGTACTTGTGCTGATGCCTGGCTAGCTGCCTCACATCCCCTGCACTGCTGCTTGCTGTACTGCTGCCCATGACACTGCCACTTCTACATTTGTACTGCAACTCCCTCTCAAAATGCTGCCTCATGCTGTCCATAGCACTACCACTGCAACTACTGCACGACAAGTCAGTTACCGAGAAGTAAGTAATTGCCTTCACCCAAACACTGACATGCTGGTCTGTTAGGAAGCCTCATGATTCTGAAGCTACCTTTGCTGCTATCCTGTGCTCCCTCTACTGCCATTACGCTGCTGCAACCTCTTTTGTGCCTCTCGCACTGCTGCAACCTCTGTTGCTATCCTGTGCTCCCTCTGCTGACACTGCGCTGCTGCAACCTCTTTTGTGCCTCTCACACTGCTGCAACCTCTTTTGTGCCTCTCACGCTGCTGCAACCTCCGTTGCGCTGCTACAGACTTCTGCACTCTAGCACTCCCTTGTCGCTCCATCACACCTTGCTCCACCCGACACCTGTCATCATGCTACTGTCGTTAAGGGCTCCCGTAGCTGTATGTGATCCAAGAGTTCAGGACCTCAAGGATCTTTCCCCTGCATGTAGTCCTCTCGACTACAACTCTATGTCTCCCCACCTCTTCTCTAGAGGCACATGAGTACTCATGGCACAATCGTCATCAGTCTCGACATCCTTCTCCGTCTTTGCTGGAGTTGCCTTTGAGTCGGAAGCTTCTCCCTTGCCTTTCTTCCTGGGGCACTAAGATGCATAATGTCCCAGCTCCCCATAGTTGAAACACTTGACCTTGGAGATGTACTTCTTCTTCCTCTTCTGAACCCCTTGCTGTCCCGTAGATGCTAGAGCTGCATCCTCCTCTTCCTGTTTCTTGATTCGAACTCCCTTATCACTACTCCTCGCTTTAGTCAACCTCCTGATCTCTTCTTGTCAAAGAGCTGCCCACATCTCCAACCAACCAAGGAGAGTCCCTTTGCCCAAAATGCATTGGACAAATGTCTCCCAGTTCTTGGAGATTGCATTCAGAGCAGTCTTGACCATAAACTCTGGATCCGGTGTAGACCCCACAGAAGTAAGCTGGTCACAAATTCCTTGCAACCTAAGCAGAAAGTGATCTATCTCGTCGTCTTTCTGCATCTGATATGACCTCAGCTGATTCTCCAATAACATTTCTGCCGCACGGAAGAGCCCTGGTATAAGGTGGTTAGGGTCTCCCACATCTCCCTTGATGTTGACTTCTCAACAATATGTGGTATTACATGATCCTTGACCTCGTCTAGGATCATGCATTGTGCCTTCGCCATGGCTTCTTCATACTTCTCATTTGCATCAGGGTCAATTGGGACAACTACGGTTTTCAAGGCATAGTCCTTGATGCGATGATTATCAAGGATTCCCAGGATCCTGGCGTTTGAGATGACAAAATTGGAAGCCTTGTTCAGTCTGTCCTAATCCCTCAATCCATTTACTGCCATCTCTACTCCTCTTCTAGACTCCCTCTGGGTCTTAGCTTCCCTCCTGGAAATCCTTTGACCAACTGTCGAATCACTCCTCTCCAATCCTCCTTTGCCACTGCAACTCGTATCTAGATTTCTTGGCTAAAAATTTGTCGAGGTAGTGCTTCCCTCTACCTTGGGTCAGGCCCCTTAGACACTGTTCTGCATAGAGAGAAACAATGTACCACCACCTCCTGAAATCACAATATGCACAACTCCCTTGGCCCTGGCAACTGAAGAATTTGAGCCCTTCAAGCTCAGCACAATCACGACTTGGGCTGAATTCGCTCCTCCCGGCCAACTGCGTCAATCCTTCCTGGTTGAGAAGGATGGCGTGGCTCTGTGTGAGCATATTCTGCCCCTCTCTGCTTCTGCGCTGGCCCTTCTCCTTCTATGTCTCTAGCTCTAGAACAACGCTGTCTCTCGGGACAATTGCTTCTCTACTGCAAATTCTCAAATTTTCTCGACTAGTGCCTTTAGTAGCCTTTGATCTGCAATTGCTCTGATACCATGTGAAAATTTCTGAATCTAACACATCAGAAACCCCTAATGCAATATTTGGTTTATTCTCTCCTATATGTTCTTTACATTAACAAGTTATTTATTAACATAAACATCGAAGTAAACACTATTGCAGCCTTCACCAATATACAAATCATGCATTGAAATAAAATGAGACAATAACACAAGAGACACCATTATTTTGGACAATCGTCTCGGGAAAACCCATTTTGGGAAAACCGGTGCAGCATATATGAGGGTTTTATTATTAAGCAGATTTTTGAATACAACTAGGGTGCCAGAAATGGCTCACCCTTCAAAGAATATCCTTAGCAGTAATACCTCTCTCCGGAGACATATATTCCGGCAAATCAACAACCGAATGAACAACCCCACAGTGACTCACACTGTTCCTTGTGCTGGCAACGAAAGCTGCTCCAAGCACTCCTCTGGAACTGTGTCACCCTCTTTGAAATTGTGTCACCCTCTTTGGAACTACGTCACCCTCTCCCGATTGATCTGCTCTCAGTCTGCCCCATAAAACCTCCTCAGCGCAGCCTCTTCAGCCTCTACAACCCTCTGCGTTGTCTGCGTCAACCTCTATAGCCCTCTGCGCTGTCTGCATCAGCCTTTGCGACTTTCTGCATCAGCTTCTAGGTCCTCTGTGTCTGCCTCTTCGGCTTTTGTGTCCTCTATGCTGGCCTCCTCAGCCTCTGCGTCAGCCCTTCTAGGCTTTGCGCTACCCCTTTCGGCACTTTGCTGCATCTTTGATATGTATTCTTTAGCCTTGGATCGAAATCCCTACTAAACTGCCCCTCACTGCCATTGATCTCTAACTTGATTTCCTCAGCACTGCCACTGATCTCTAACTTGATTTCCTCAACAAACCCAACTCCAAAAAATCGAATTCTTGATCTCTCTTGGTGTATCTCCAGCTGACCCTCAAGCCTCCTCTTATACTTTTTTTGTTGACAATTCAACCACCGAGATTAAGTCCCTAATCGACGACTAAGATTAGATCTGGCTTGATCCTCGTCCCTTAGAACTTTCTCACCCATTTTATATTGTCACACATTAATATCTTAATTTTCCTAAGTTTAGACTTAGGGTCTCATTAAATACGTTAATTATTTTAATATCTCTTCATTTGGCTGAAATTTCTCCAAATGATTTCTGGGTCTTGGAGATATCATGTGCCTTAGCCTCTCCACCAATTTTCATGGCTAGAGCACATCTGATGCTACCAAAAATCAACATGTTGCAGTAGGGATTTGGGTCACTAGATTTTCACATGGTATCAAAGCGCAGGTGAAGCAAGGGAGAAGAATGGAAGAACTCAACATTGAAGAAGAGGAGGGAGATCGAAGTGTTTCGTAGGCAGGAGATAGATCCCAAGAGTGATTGCGCAGTCTAGGCCAGGACGACAAGATTCTCGAGGAAAATCTCTCTCTGAGTGAGATGACAGAGGTAAGATTTCCAGTTTGTGATTTGCCAGTGGCAAAGGAAGCAGTGCTGCAGGAGATTCAACGTTGAGCAATCTTCAAGTGGGATGTAGTTTTCTGCAGCAGTTGTTGGGGTAGAAAAAACATCATAAGAAGGAAGAGGACACCTTTTGAGGGAATTTCTTCCTCAGTGAATTACGAGCCAAGGAATTCTATTTCTTAGTTGCTGAGCAACAGTAGCGAGGAGCATATCTACTAACTCCAGCAGGAAGTGCGTAGGCCAGCCTAGCAGCTGCACAGAGGAGAGAGGGAGCAGTTCGAGTTTTTGTTGGCAGAGATGGTAGCTAATGCGCTGACATATCAAGGTTGATTGGATGGAACATCCAACTATGTGATCTAGAAGGCTAGGAAATCTTGCCTTCTAGATGAGCATGATCTCAAAGCCTATGTCGACAGTGTGGTAGATGAACCTGTTGATGCAGATCCACTCAAGAAGTACAAGGCTAAGATGGCGAAGGCCAAGCGGTTGATCCTTGACGGAGTAAGGGATCGCGTTGTATGTCACATTGATGGCAAAGGGAAGACCAAAGAGTTGTGGGATGCCTTAGCTACGTTGTATCAAGGATCTTCCGAGCAACGGAAGATGTACTTGGAGGAGAAAATGAGATCTGCTAGGATGCAGAAGGGGGAATGCATTGATCTGTTCCTATCTAAGCTTCAGGAAGTATGAGATCAGTTGGCAACGGTAGGGTCATGACCTCAGCCTACAGAGATGGTGAGGTTGGCCTTGAATTCAGTCTCAGAGGAATGGCAAGTATTTTTCCAGAGTATCCTGGGCAGAGAGAAATTGCTGAATTGGGAAGGGATGTGGGCCGCTCTTCAAGAGGAAGAGATGAGGCGAGACTTAGTCAAGTGCAAACTTGATGGCAACAACAGAGGTGGGACAAAGCCCAAGGAGGAGGAGAAGAAGGACAAGGACGTGAAACATGATTCGCAGGCTGCAACCGCAAAGATCGATGAGGAGGAGTTTTCCATGATTGCCCGGATACCTCCAGGGGAGAGGTGGGGTGATCTAGTACTGTAGTTCGAAAGAACTGCAGATGGGCAGGATCCTTGAGGAGTCCACCTCTGGGATCAAGACCATGCTACGGGAGCCCATAGTTAGTAGTAGCAGGATGGACCAGTGTTAGGTGGTGCAGTGAGGTGCCAAAGTGACAATGCAGTGGCTAGTAGAAGTCAGATACTAAGCAGCGCATAGCTAGTGTTGGCAGCAATGCAATTGGCAGAAAGCAGAACCAACGACAGCGTAGAGACTTCAATGACGACACAAAGGCTAGCAATAGTCAGAACTTAGACGACGGATGTATCACACTGAACATAGTCGGTTCAGTAATTTGGATGTTTTTCCGTTGCAGTTGTTGCAGAAGGTAGCAAGAATAGTTGGAGCAGAGTTGGTAGTTGGAAACAACAACACGGATACAACATTTGCGTAGTAGTTGGTGGGCAATGATGTCAGACATCAACAGCGCAAAGGGAGATGTTACAGAGTCAAGGTGATGCTTCAATAGGTTGCATTACTAGAGCACATTCCTCGCTAAGAGGGAGTGTTGATTTTTGGTAGCATCAGATGTGCTCTAAGCCTCAAAATTTGCAAGGAAGCTAGGACACATGTATTCCAGAATACCCAAAAATCGTTTTGGGGAAATACCACTTGGAGACAATTTTATTAAAATAATTAATTATTTTTAATGGATGCCTAAGTCTAAACTTAGGAAATTAAAACAATTAAAGGGTATTAATTAAACTGGGGGTGAAACTTCTAGAAGAAGACGATGATCAAGTCAAAATGATCTGAGCCATTGACTAGAATCTACTCTGGGTCGTTGATTGATCAACGAGAGGATTATAAGAAGAGGCTTGATGGGCATTTGGAAGATACATTGAGTGGAATGAAGAGATTGGTTTCTCGAGAGAGCAATGTACAACAGTGAGAGAGATCATCAAGGAGATTCTTGCAGTGAGGGGTTGGGATATTTTTCCAAAGGAAGGTTTTCCTGATCCGTATAGTGCAAGGCAGAGAGTATTTCGGAGAGGCAGCGCAGAGCTTCAGAGGGAGTCTGTATTTCTGCTAGGGAACAGTCGGGATCTAGTGTTGGGAGACTGAGACGCCAATGAGCCAAAGTTTCTAGCTAGCAGGAGATCAAGAGGAGGTGCAACACAGTCCCAACAACAATGATGTAGTAACTGCGTAAGTGTGATGCAGAGACAGTGCAAAGGCTCATCTCCAGTGCAGATCAATGGCAGATTTTCTAGTGACAGGGTGAGACCATCTCACTATCTTTTTTCAAGTCAGATTCTCTGTATCGAATAGCTAGTAAGGCATCCAAAGATTGTATTAAGAAACTACTGAATAATAGTACAAACCGTCAACTGCTTCATTGATTTTCCCACATTGGGTTTTTTAGGGACATTTGTCCAGAAACAATGGTGTCACTTGTGTGTTATTTCTTCTTGCTCAATTCTTTGTTTCTGCATATTATTTATGTTGTGAAGGTTGCAGTTGTATTTATTTCGATATTTACTGTGTAATATTGTAAGTGACTTGTAAGAGAATTAGCAAGTAGGAGAAATAACATCAGATTACTGCAATAGGGATTTGGGTCACCAAATTTTCACATAAAGGACTTTGACCAGAAAATTAAATGGCCCAAGGCAAGTACATGGCCACATTACAAGATTGGAAAAATCTTCTCATGAGAATCGAAAAGGACTTGGTTGCCAAAAGGACTTGGCTGGGTCATAAAGGAATTTGACCAGAGGAGATAGATGTAATTCACCTAAAAATCCATAAAGTATTTTGGCTGGGTAAATGGTCCAAGGGCAGATTTTCTCCTGAAAAGGCATAATGACTTGGCTGGGTCATAAAGGACTTTGACCAAAGGAGAGATATATTTACGTAAGGAGACATAATGGACTTTGGCCAGAGGTAAATGACCCTAGATACTCACGTGGATATGAGGAGTTACCTTGCCCATTCCAGGATGTAGTTATATATAGACATGCATCAAAATGACAAGCTCATAAACTTTTCTTAAGGAAGGAAAAATTTCTACTAAAGAAAAATTTGTTGCGGCCAAGGATAATACCTCCCTTTGCTAAGAGGGAGTGTTGATTTTTGTGTAGCATCGCGAGGTATCCTCGCATGCCAAGAGGCCTCCTAAGTTGGCCTAGAAGAATTACGGAAATTAAAATAAAATAAATCTTATATTTGGGTTTCATATAGGTTCAAAAGGTACAATTCAACCCCACCATGAAAGGGTGTGTCCCTTGTGGTAAATTCACCCATTCGACTGTTTATATATATATATATATATATATATATATAAGATGATGTGACACTTCATTTGATCACTCACTCAATATCATATCTCTTCTATATTAGCCACATGTGGGAGCAGATAGAGGATGAATTTGGCTAAATTTTGGATTAGGATTTTTGCCACAAATTTCTAGACAATTTGGATTTGTAAACCTTACTAAAGAAAATTTCTCCTAGAAGAAGAGTTGTTGGGCTTTCTCCCAAGTTTGGGTTTCCCAGGGAAAATTTTGTTGACTTTATTGTGCATGGATGTATCTTTATGATCTTACTTTTTTTTCGCTACATTACTGTTGAGATTTTCTATGTATAATTGCTCAATGATATCAATGACATCAAGATAAATTGCTAAAGATGTCCATCTTGTAAGAAATTCAACGTGATTGTCACCTTTCTTCTGGTCATCATGTAGAGACTCCTCTTGGATGAAGTCATCCCACAACCTCTCCCAGTCTGGAAGCTTTTCTCGTTCCACAATACCGTTAATGAAGGGAGCTCATGTCTTTGTGAAGCCATTCAGGGCTTCCAACTATTGAAAATTGGTAGCTTTGGTCAATATTTTCCTTGGCAAATTAAAGAAATTATCTATTTTTATGTCGACCAAGTCGGCCTCATTTGCACAAGTCAACCCTACATCATGAAGGGGTTTGATCCTATGGTTAAAATCCGCACATATATATTGGCATTCGATTGACCTCATTTGGCATCCATCACATCACTTCAATTTGATTTGAATTGAGAAGTTTTGTTCACACGCACGATGAGAAGAAGAGGAAGATTATATCTGCATTGACTAATTATTTGACTTCTGTTTCACTAGTGTTGACTTGGAATTTTCTGTTGTTGTTTGATCGAGCTCTTGACTGATTTTGGAAGTGGAGTTTATTTGTGATTCAATGACTGGGTTTGTTTGAAGTTATATCTCTGTTTTGGGTGATCGACTAAGAGTTGGCCATAGGTCAACTGTTGGAATTTGACCGCGGATTTTGTGGATATTGCAGGTCAAATTTTGGCCCTTTGACCATCTACCTCTAGTTGGAATTTGGCCCTTTGACTTCGACCAACGTTGACTACTTCTCTCTTTTGTGATTGGTTTGACTTGGCATTTATTGAGGTCAAAGATTGGAATTTTGACTGGAATATTCTGATGTACATTTTGATGAATTGAACTCTTTGTCATAAGTAAAGATTTCTGGGTTTTCCCCTTTGTGGGTTTTGCTGTGGTCATTGACGAAAATTTTGGTGTCTCTTGTCTCATTGTTCAGTGTGATCTCTATTGCTCTATTGAAGAAGTTAATGGTTGAAAATTTTGCATGTATAACTTCATAATGATTGGAATGCTCTAAATTGTATCATTGGAAGTAGTTATCAGTTTGAAAAATTGTACTAGTCTTGATTGCTCTAGAAAATTAACACCAACTGCAGCCAACTCATCACGAACTTGTGTGATCCTAGTGAGATAAGATGCTATGTTATTTGACTTGGACATCTTGGTGCTCTTGAGCTTTTTCGTCAACACCATATTCCTGTTGTGATTGTCACTTTGGTACAACTTAAATCCTCCCATGGTTCCTTGGATATTTTTTTTCTAGAAAGATGAGGGATCACATGATCCTTCACCCCATCAAGATATCAACTACTTGATCATCTGTTGAGATATATTGTAGCTTTACGACCCGATCTTGTACCAAACTTCTAATGTATGCTATTTGTTATTAATGTGATTTGTTCTAGCATGGAACACAAGATCCTCAGTCAACTTGATGTTACTTTAATTGTCACAAAACATCATAGTGGGGTCCAAGGGTCCTCCAAATAAATCTATAAGAAGCTTCCTTAACCAAACAACTTCTTTTGAATAGGCTTTTGAAATCATTGCCTCCATATCATTGATACAATATTCTTAGTGATTGCCCTAATATCGGGACTCTCACCATTGGTGAAAGTTTGTAAAGAGCAGGGACCTTTAGCTTAGGTGACAGTGGGCTATTGCTCCATTATTGCCACTTGACCTAGTAGTTGCTCAGAGCTCTATAGGAACCCCTCCTAGGACCCCTGCTAGTTTGAGCGGTAACATTTTGGTGTCGTTGCGGGGACATGAGATGTGTGTCTTGTTCCTCATATGACAATACTGAGATATCATTCCAAGCGGCTCCATGGAAGAATGAAGCCCTAGTTCTTCATTAAACTTTAAGGGTAATGCTTGTAGGGTGAAGCAAACATCTCTCTAGGCATCTCTAAATTCACTTTGGCAACTCCATATCTAGAATCTTATGAAAATCTGCATGGGTATAAATGGCTCACTGGAAAGGCCTATTTTATATGTTTTAAGATGATAATCCTCGATCTAGTGATCACAATATCATTGGTAGCCAAGAGGAGTTTGATGCCCCTCTTAGAAAATCGCTTGGGAGCCATGAAGTTGAGGAGCCTCCGAAATGCCCCGAAAGGGGGTTGTGGTCCTTCCCAAGATATGATGAGCATAGTCCACCTTGTTCCTTCCTTGATAATCAGGGTAACATGATTGTGAATGTGTGTGAGCAATCTATCTCCTTATGCCATGAGGAGGGTATGCCCGAGCTTTCTATCTATTGAAAGTTTATGATCTTGGTTGTTGAGTTTTCCATATTCTCGTTGCAAGAAAGATTGCATGAGTTGGATTTCTCTTTTCCCTCCTCATCAAGACCCTTGATGCTCCTAATTCCTCAATTAGACTCCCTCAGCCATTTTTCACCAGCAGCACTTATGGATCTGTATCGTAAGCTAACCTTTCCACAGAGAGCCCAAATCTTTGAAATTGTTTTACCGAGGGTGCAAAATTACCAAAAAGGAATCCACCCTACCCATCTTCCATGTTCCCTGGAGCCTCCAAGCGTTGTATTTCTTTGCTTTCCTACTTGTTAGGATATCCAGATGACCAGTGTGTTGATGAACCTATCCTTGGATTCCTTTCCATCTTCAACAATGATCAGCAACTAGCGTTCATGTATAATTACAGTGAATTCCTGGCTGATAATATACATGAACAATTCATGAATCTCACTATACAAGGAGTGTTCAGCTACAACTCTGTAATTGTCCATATGTTTCTTTTTCAGCAGGGAGATCTTTTGCCTATCAAGCTCAGCAAACAAGATGAACAAGGAGTGAATCAATCAGTGGTTCATTGGACTGAAATAGTCAGGACCACTTCCACAAGCTCTTCATTCTCAAATTTTATTGATACATTCATACATCTAGTGGCACAACTTCTCAATAGTCAGAAAGAGCCAAGGATTGGAAATGAAATAAAGAGGATTTTACACTTAAGTGAGTAGACTAAAACTGGTGACTGGTATTTATACCAGAACTATACAGAGATAAGCGTATATGGTTGTGAGCTTGCACCATATAGACTGCCCAAGTATGTTCCTATGAGAATATTTTCTCTAGAATATATTAGGCAGATGATCAACATGAATGACTTGCACTTTGTGTCAGCAAAAGAAATCTCAGTTTAAAATCAAGTCAAAGATTGGATCATTCATTTGCAATACCAGATTTACTGGTGTTGAGGCAGATACATTGTTAAAGAAAATGAATTTCCAGCCTAGCTTTACCTGGTCTTATGACCCCTTTGGTATTATTTCTGCCTGGAGAGTTGAATTAAAAATGACTCCCTATAATCATACTCTAAGACCAGAAATAGAAAAGTTCATGAATCAAGAGTAGTGGGCTGATGGGACACTTCAAGAGGCAGACGAACAAGTTTTATCCACCCGCAATGATTAGACTCCAGTTGCTTAGAGCAAGCAACAGAAAAGGGTGAGAGAGGAGACTTTATTTATCGAGGAGATTATGAAAGGAGTCATTTTACAACAAAAGAAGCTAAAGGTTGGCTTGACAACATCAACAGAAGAGAATCAACCAATAATAATTGATCTCAAAGATTCAGAAGTTTCTACATCAGCAGGAGCTAGTGTTTCAACAACTCCTCCTACAACTTCACCTTCTAGGGAACCTGTAGAGATCATTCAGCCCACAGGAACTAGTTCCTCAGATGATCAGAACATCTTCTCAAGATTCCTTGAAATTAAACAGAAAAGTGAGACTTTGAAGTCTAATGTATATAGCCAATTCTGGAAACAAACATCAACTTCCCAACATAGGCTTCTTTCTGCTTTCGACAGTGAGAAAGGCAGAATGCAGATGGCTTTCTTGCAAGCCTAAATCCCATTTCCTAAGTCTCCATTAGATTATAAAAACACTGTGTTTTCATTTGATGCCAGTCAAATCCATCCAATTGACCAGATGGATATGCATAGACAGACTGGTGAGATGTTGTTTTCCACCATGACAACTACAACTATGTCCCTTTCCAAACTTAGGACTGCCCTATCCAATGTTCAATCTCAGCTCAAGATAGAAAAGATTTCTTCATTAGCCAAAGATAAAAGAATAAAGGCACTGGAGGATTTAGTGATTAAAGATGGATATGATCCCAAAGATGTCAAAGCTGTAGAGTTAGTCCTTAGAAAGAAAGATGCAGACATCGCCGCATTAAAGAAACAGTTGAAGCTGCCCTCTACAGAAGATCCTCTAACAAAGGACATAATAGAAAATGAACAGCAAAAGGAGGACATGCTCAAGCTTATCATTGAGCAAAATATACAGCTAAAAAAAATGGAAGAGCAGGGTGAAGAGTTACTAAAAGAGAAAGAAGCAACACAACTTGCTATGGTTCTAGTCACAACAGTCCCAATAACAGTTGTAGGTACAAAACCTAGTTCATCATCAACATCCATTGAGTCTACATCAACAACAGTTGATCCAACAAAATTATCGCAAGAATTGGCCTTACAGAAATAGGGAAATGAGAAGTTACTGCAAAAATTCCAAAGTTTAGAATTGCAGAGAGTCAATAATGATACTTTGTATGTACAGGGATGCATAAGTCCCACATATTAGAACTTAAGATCCAGAAGTTGGAAAGTGAGTCCTTAATGGTAGATACCTTGGCCCAAGCCAATGAAAATATTTGGACACACATCAACCAATCTATGACAGATGTATGGCCATCCATACAAATAATTTTTGAACAAAAAGAACTCATTACCAAATGCAGAGCAGAAATAGAAAAAATAGAAAGCAACTTTGAAGACGAAGCCAACAGAAGCCACAGATATGATAAAGGTGCTAAATTCAAAAAGCAAAGAAGAACTAGAAGAGATAAATATTTCTGACAAAACAACTACCATCTTAGAGATTAAGAAGGTCTTACAAAAGAAGAATTTGATTAACCAGCTAAAAACAAAATGTCAAACCCTGGATATTGCTGTCCAAAGGTTTCATTCAAAATTTAATATTTTAAATCGGAAAGGACTACTAGGATTGGTAGTTCTAAATGATAAGTTGATCAAATTAGAAGATTCTTGCAAAGAATTGTATACTATTGCAGTGGACAGAGCCAAGTTTGTAGGAATCAAAGGACAAATAACATGGAAGGCCTTTCTGGAAGCCTTGGAGTTTGATTTGACCATCAAGCATGAAATTAGACATTTGTTCCTTAACACGCCAACTTTCGAGAGGTACACAAAAGTGGATGAAATATTCAGAAAGATGGTGAATTTGGAAATCCCAAGTGGAGAAAGATGGGATCAATTATGTGAAACCATTGAGTAATTTCTGATCCTAACAGTATGACAACTCATCAACTTTTTTAGGCCAGATCATCAACAGATTCCCAAAAGATAGAGCCATATCCAATGTTAAATCTCATCTCATGATAGAAAAAATTTCTTCATTAGCCAAAGATAACATAATAAAGGCATTGGAGGATTTAGTGATTAAAGTTGGATATGATCCCAAAGATGTCAAAGTTGCAGAGTTACTCCTCAGAAAGAAAGATTGCAGACATTGCTGCATTAAAGAAACAGTGGAAGTTGTTGTCTACAAAAGATCCTCTAACAAAGGACATAGTAGAAAATGAACAACAAATGGAGGGCATGCTCAAGCTTATCATTGAGCAAAATATACAACAAAAGAAAATGGAAGAACAGGTTGAAGAGCTACTAAAGGAGAAAGAAGCAACACAACTTGCTATGGTTCCAGTCACAACAGTCCTAATAGCAGTTGTAGGCAGTGTTGTGAAAATCGCGTTTAAATCGCGCGTTTTTCAAAAAATCGCGATTTTTTCCCTTTGGCGATTAAATCGCGCTTTTTAAGGGAAAAAATCGCGGAAAATTTTTTTTGCCCGATTTTTTGAAAAAAGCGCGATTTTTTGAAAAAATCGCGCGTTTTTCGAAAAAAGCGCGATTTTTTCAGTAAAAATCGCGGGGTCGGGCGGCAGCGGGTTTATATGAAAAAAATTAGAATTTCATTTTGCCCATTTGGACAGCGCGCGGGTTAGCAAGAGCACTGAGCTGGAGAGAGGGTTTGGAGGGCGATTTCGCCGATTCAAAGGGTCTACGCTCACCATTTCGAGAGGTAGGAGATCGCCATTTACAACCGTAGAAACGGTAACATGTAGGTTTGAATTTTTTTTAGTTTTCCTATTGTTTCAAAACAATGTTTTTCCTATGTTTTTTAATTTTTTTTTTGTTGAAAAACTTCATAAATGGCACCATTTTTTTTGTTTGTTTTCATTGTGTTTTAAAGAATTGTTTGTAATTTCTTCATTGATTTGGGATGGGTAGCTTGGTAATGGCTATGGGAACCAAATTTTTTGTTTTAAACTTTTCATGTTTTTTTAAACATTGTTTTTATTGTTTTAAAAATTTTTTCAATTGTTTTTTTGGCATTTGCTTGCATTTGGTTGGTAATTGGGTTTGGAAAGTTTGATTCTATCAATTCTAGATATTTGGTAAATTGTAATACCTAAAATTTCATATTTCCTAAATCCTTATTGAATTTTAAATTTTTTTCCATAGGTTTGCCAACTTCAAGTTAGAAACAAACATGCCTAAGGAAATTGGATTCCTTTCTGGGATTATGGTGAGCCTGCAACTCCGCTTGGATAGACAAGATGAATTGCAAGTTGTGTGGAAAGCATATAAAAGGGGGGGTGTATAGGTTGAAGTTTCACCTTGCACGAATCCCTGGACATGATGTGACGCCTTGTCCAAATACAAATCCTGAACTTATCCTACAAGCCACGAGAGCACTGGATGAATTAGAGCAGACTAGAGAGGCCAAAGAAGAAGTGAAAAGGCAACTAAAAAGGTCAGGTGAAGGAAGTGGTGCTGGTTCTACTACAGCATCAATGAATCCGATAGCTGCATCATCATTTTTTGTTCCTCGAACCACACCTGGTTCACAGCCATCTATTGGTTCAATGCTAAAAAGAAACGAGAAAGAAAACGCTGACAACTTGCTAGCAAAATTTCTCCTCTAGAGTGAGATTCCTTTCAGCGTCGTAAGGAATAATCCTTTTTTCCA
>APFE031692064.1:0-10764 GCA_000404065.3 Pinus taeda | reverse complement strand
CTCCACCAGCATGGGCACCAACATCTACATCTAGAGGGAAAGGGAAAGCTGTGGCATTTTCTCGCAAGAGGGGCAGAGGAAATCAATAGGATTAGACTTTCATTTTATTGTATATAACATTATGACATGATGAGATACATTATCATATTTTTTGTTGATATTTTGAGGCTGAGTTGGGACTCAGGAGTCAGGACTTACTATTCAGGACATGATTCAATGTTATGTGTGAATTTAGCGCTAGAAATGATATTAAACATCTTATATATTAGTTTTTTTTATCATATTTATGTGTCAATATTTATTTTATGTTCTAGATGGTTTAGATATTGAAAAAATTGAAAAAAAATGAAAAAAATGAATATTTTTGTTCCAAACGCTTTTTTCCCGCTTTTTTCCGTTTTTTTCCCGATTTTTCCGATTTTTTCATTTTTTTCCCCGCGCCGATTAAATCCCGCTCGCGCTTTTCACAACATTGGTTGTAGGTACAAAACCTAGTTCATCATCAACATCCATTGAGTCTACATCAACAACAACTGATCCAACAAAATTATCACAAGAATTGGCCATACAGAAACAGGGAAATGAGAAGTTACTACAAAAATTCGAAAGTTTAGAATTGCAGAAAGTCGAGAATGATACTTTGTATGTCCAGGGGATGCATAAGTCCCATAGATTGGAACTTAAGATCCAGAAGTCGGAAAGTGAGTCCCTAATGGTAGATACCTTGGCCCAAGCCAAGGAAAATATTTGGACACACATCAACCAATCTATGACAGATGTATGGCCATCCATACAAATAGTTTTTGAACAAAAAGAACTCATTACTAGATGTAGAGCAGAAATAGAAAAATAGAAAGCAACTTTGAAGACCAAGCCAACAGAAGCCACAGATATGATAAAGGTGCTAAATTCAAAAAGCAGAGAAGAATTGGAAGAGATAAATATTTCTGATAGAACAACTACCATCTTAGAGATTAGGAAGGTCTTACAAAAGAAGAATTTGATTAACCAGCTAAAAACAAAATGTCAAACCCTGGATATTGTTGTCCAAAGGTTTCATTCAAAATTTAATATTTTAAATCAGAAAGGACTACTAGGATTAGTAGTTCTAAATGATAAGTTGATCAAATTAGAAGATTATTGCAAGGAATTGTATACTATTGTAGTGGACAGAGACAAGTTTGTAGGAATCAAAGGACAGATAAAAGGGAAGGCCTTTCTGGAAGCCTTTGAGTTTGATTTGACCATCAAGCATGAAATTAGACATTTGTTCCTTAACAAGCCAACTTTCGAGAGGTACACAGAAGTGGATGAAATATTCAGAAAGATGGTGAATTTGGAAATCCCAAGTGGAGAAAGTTGGGATCAATTATGTGAAACCATTGGGTAATTTCTGATCCTAACAGTATGGTAGCTCATCATCTTTTTAAGGCCAGATCATCAACAGATTCCCAAAAGATAGAGGCCCCTCTTCAACAGTTTCTCGACTCCTACAATATTGTCCTTTTTTTGTAATTTTGTCTTGTTTTGGTATGTTGTTTCAACAGATTGTAGATCTTTTTCACATTTTGTATAAATAACTCCTTCTTTGAGTTATTATGGGTTGAACCCTTGAACAAGCTATCAAGCAGATTTGTACTACGCTAGAACATTTTTTATGGAATAATAAAGGATTATGGATTTATCTCATATGCTCTGTTTCTTAGTGAGTTATATTTCATGTTATTCATTCATTATGTTTTCTTCATACAAATTAAGTCTTTTATAGTAATCTGGGCAGAATCTGACTGAGTTTCAGTCTTAGTTTTGAATCCCCTGTGAAGTTGTGTTTATAATAAGAGAATAATTTACAGAATTGTTTGTTATTGTAAGTTCCTCTTTAATTATAAATTATCTCACCTATCTGTAATAGTTTAATTATATTTGTTGATTAAGCAAACACCGTTTTCTTAAATTCTTCTTATAGTTTGTTAAGTATTCAGTTTGAATATTCAATGAATTATACTTATTTATGCTCTACTTTTCCACCCCATTAAAATCAAATTAACAATGTGCAGTTAAAGAATAGCCTTTTATTTTACTTGGAAATCTATCTGAATTTAAAGCACCTGTTTATAAATTGTTCACTGGTCATCCAACATTTCAAAACAACAAAACATTATAGATGCTTTGGCATAACTAATTGACCTAGAGTTATCTGAAAGGACAACAGGTGCCACATCATTAACCTATGTTGAAGAATGTAACTATTGTCCGTCTTTATAATTATACTTGTCAAAATAAATTTTTATTATTAGAGAAAATGACTTATTAAAGCATGGGTTTCATGCTTGGGTCAATATTTTCTAGATCAAAGCCTCGATTGAAGGCTTCTAGGATTTGTATTTAGTCATTAGAGTCATAGTCATTTTTAATAGATCCTTCTTGGGCTTTTATATCATGTAAAAGAATTATTTTTTAGTCAAAAAGGTTATTTGTTGCCTCCACACCAAGTTGGCCCTGTCCACATGAAGTCGACCTACATTAGGGCAGTTCGACTTAGCAAAAAGGGTATATATAGAGAGATAGTTCGACCTATTTATTACACTCACTCAACAAGTTTGATCTAGAAGGAAGAGAAGCATAAAAGAGAGCAAAGTAGCTAGAGAAGGATGAAAGAAGATGGGAAGACCTAAAACAAGTTCTTGGGCTATCTATCACGCACACATGCGAAGTTTTTGGGCAATTGTAGGGGCCGAAATTTTGTGCCTACTATAGGTCTGAAGTTCTGAAGCTGGGGGCTGAAATTCTGAATTGAAGTTGCTATTGGGAAGCTGTCACTTGGAGACTTTGACAGGGATCATCTATTGGGAGAAAGGGTTGACTTGGTGATTGGAGGAGGTCTATAAGGTCTTGGATTGTCTCATCTTGATTTGAATTTACTAGTGGAAGAGTTGGATTGGGTTTTCCCCTTGAAGGGGATTTTCGCTCGCTGAGTGCCTACATCTTGTGTCTCTTGTTCCTGTGGTCTTCATATACATATAATTTGGTAATTGCTTTGTAAAAGATAAACTAATAAAGAAGTAAAAGAAGGAAATATAATTGACAATCAATTATTAAGCATGAGGAATCAAATCGTAATTCATATAAGCATTGATTTCTCAACATGGTATCAGAGCTAATGTCAAAGAAGGTTGAAGATCACTTTGTTGGCTATCACTTGAAAGGAAAAGCAGTGTTGGAAGAAAAAATTGCTCCCTGTATGGCAAGTTACTTGAAGATGGGATTCAATATTGTGAGAATTGCAGGAAGCTAGACTGAAAGTATCATCTACAATCTATCTAGGAGACTCAAGAGTGAAGGATTCTTGGTTGCACTTACAGGTACTCTTGATGATGGCAATGCATAGATCATTGATAGTGGAGCCTCAAGACATATGACAGGATAAAGTGGACAACTTCATACTCTTTCAAGGGAACCATCATCACATGTGGTGGAGCTGGGAGACAACAACAATTAAACAATCAACAACCTTGGATCTTGATCTGAAAATGGGGCTCTTAGGCTTCTTGTCTAGATTACAAGAACCTCTCCCACTTCCAAAGCTTGAATTTTCCCAAGTCTTTTATGATTAACCAATGCGGAATTAAGAAATGCTTGAAAATATGGGTGTATGCTTGTATTTGTTGTTGACTGTTAAGTGTTGTAAATTAAGGTGCTGAAACTGAATATATATATATATATATATATATATATATATATAATAGTAAATAAAGCTGCAGAGATAATGCGGCAATAAAATACACACAGAAACAACAATATTAATTTGTTGTTCACCCACAACTCTTGGGCTATGTCTTCGTGAGCTCTAGCTAATTCAATTAGGCTCTCTGGGATTATGGTGTAAGTCTTTTTACAAGCGCTTTGGCTCAACTCTTGCTGTTCTACACATAAACAGTGGGTTCAAACACCATTTAATCCCCTTGGCTCTTGAAGCTCTGTCTTTTGGCTTTTGGTTCTAGCTCTTGGCTCTTTGGCTCCGGCTCTTGGCTCTTTTTGCCTTTCGCAACCTTCACGCTCTCTAGCTCTTCACTTAAACTTCAAGTGACCCCAAAGGCTCCCTCCTTTTTGCTTCTCTGCTGCTATTACTTTCAACATTCAGCAACAAGCAACAACTTGGCCACCAACAATAACTCAACAGCCCCTAGTGTTTGACATTCACGGCTTAAAAGCCAAATCGCGCTACCTGTTGGTTTTCCCTTTTGGGCTCTGCAACTTCTAGCCATGTCTGCTCGAATCCCTCCTTTAGTGTTCAATAATCATTGTATAACGCCCTTTGGGCAGGCAGGAGACCACCTATTTTTGCCGGAAATGAGGGCTATCAGCGCTTGAAATCATTAGTAACAGTCGTTCTCTGTTTACACAGAGAATTCTGTGAAAACATGGGAAATCTGCATAAAACACAATATATTGGACTTGAAACATTCATAATCCCGCTTTATAGCGCCATCGGGTCTGCCTGGGGATCGCCATCGCATATCACAATTGGCCTGCTCCTTGGTTTTCCCTTTGTATTTAAAATACATTGAAAACAACGAAAATTAACGTAAAATGGCTTTGGACGGATCTGAAATCATATATATTTCAATTCCGAAACCCTTTCGGGTCCAGTTTACATCGCATATCGCTTCCCCTTTTTATTTTCCTTAAACAATGAAATATACGTAAATACATTGGAAAGTGGCATTGGGCGGATCTTAGGATCCATACAATATGGTTGATAATGTTATCGGGTCTGGTTCATCGATCGCCCGTATTATATATATATATATATATATTATATATATATATATATATATAATATATATATATATATGTGGCCTTGCTCCATTGTAACGCGCTGATGCGATGTTGCAATGCGACAAGTCGGAATCACAAATCGTTCATGCCTGAGGCCTCTTCATTTAACAGGGTCTATGCTAGCGCCGATTGCGATCCGCTAATATCGGCGATCACACATTGGCAAGTCACCATGCCTGTGGGTAAGTCCTTTTCCTTTGGATTTAAGCAAAGCGACATTTTGGCAATCGCAGGTCACGATGCCTTAAGACCTAAGGTTCCTCCTTTATATAGCCATCCGTCGATGCGGTATTAATGCTTCTTAGACCAATCAGAGTAGGCCATGTGGCCCAATCTCGGCTTGCCATGTGTCAGCTGTGGATTGGTCCGTGAGCCTATAATCAAAATTTTCAATATAGTTCAAAATTTAATGAGATTGCCTCATTTTCTAAGAACATTGAGCAATTTTCATTTTACAATAACTCCTTCATTCGAACTCCGTTGTCGGCCATTTAAGTTGCGTTGGATTCAGAATGAAGAGATTTCTACAATGAGACTATTTCTAGGAGCAATTTGCGATTTTCATTTTCCTTTGATTTACAAAGGATTTGTGACATTTGGCACCTTTTACCTCTTGCATGAAGTCTTTTAGACTTAGAGGTTTATCCAGGATCCATTTTTGGATCACGCCTTCCCACTAAAAGAACTTTTGGTCTCCAAAAGACTGATATACTGATCTGAACAGTAAATGAGAGTGACTCACTCTCTTCTTTCAGCCTCCCTACACTTGCCTTTGCATAGTGCCTTTGAACCAAAGTTTCTAACCACTTCCCCCCTTTGGATGGGCTGGTCTTCTTAAGAAGAACTGTCTTCCTCCTTGCCTTTTTGCAGAACTTCTACTGAAATGGTCATAGAAGGTAATTTGAGCTTCTTTGCCTTGATCATTGATCCAAGGTGGCTCAACAAATGTGAAGTATGTCTGCTCCACAAAACTTTCATTTGTACCTGTTTGACAAAATGCCAACAACAACTGTTAACAACAACAGGCGTACAAACAACAATTGGATGGACTACACTCCTGTTTCAAGAAAAGAAACAGATTTTCACATTTTGTGAACACCTCCATGTCTTACATTTGCATACAAATGATGGACTAGATACAAGCCAACAAAACATGCCTTTGAACATATGACTCTTCAAGTCAAGCATGTAGAAAAAGACCATTAGGACTCTTTTTCCAAAAGATGAAACTTTTATCATTATCTCCATTTGGAGCCCAAGTTAACTTCTTTCAAGTCAACATGGCATCACATGCAATGCATGCATTTCATCCCTCAACTTTCACTTAAGCACACTATACTTTCGAAGCTAAAATGAAATATAATGTAGATGCATCAATAGACATGCAATTTTAATCGGATGAGAACTCTAACTGTTCCCTACCAATCCCTTTCAAAGGTATTACCTTCGCTTGCACATCAACATCATCATGTGAATCATTTTGAGACACATCATTCATGGAATCTTCACTTCCATTTCTACCATCTTCTCTTTCCACTTTCTTCAGCTTTGCTGGAACCATTGTTGGATTCAATGTCCAACACTTTGTAGCAAGATGTCCTTGCTTATGGCACTGAGTGCACTGCATGTGCATCCTCTTGATAGCATGATTTGCCTTGTCCAATGGACCTTTGGCTACTTGCTTCTTTTCCTTCTTCTACTTCTTGTATGTGGCCATTCTCTTCCAACATCTAGAAACATCATGGTTATCCAAACCACAAAAGGAACATGCCATTCTTTTCCCATACATATGTGGAAATTCATCATGCTTTGCAAAATCAAAAGGAATGTGTTTAGAACCAGATTTGTACCTGCCTCTTTCACCTTTATTGCCTTCATGAGGAGGTGAAGCAAATGAAGAAGTGGCTCCCCTTGGAACACCATCAAACTCTTCAAGGTTGTTAGAGTCTCCCCAACTCTCTGGTTCAAGTGTGTGCTTCTGAACAGCTGCATCCTGCAATTGATGTTTTAAGTTATTGTATTCCTCTTGGATACAACCTTCACACTTCTAAGGTAGAGGACATGAAATGAAACTCCTTCTTGGGACCGTTTCAATGGCATTCATGGCAGCTTTGGAATTCTCTCCATAAGGCTATCCATAGCCAAGACCCAAATATTTAGGCCTTTCCTCAACCATTATTGGTTCAACAATACGTTATGCATGCTTTCCCAAGCCCTTTCCCTCATAGCCTATCGTGGACATTAGCTTAGAACCTATGCCTTTAGTATGTTTTTCAAAAGAACCAATATAAGCATTCTCAGGAGAATTTGAAGACAAATTGGAATGGCTTACTTCTTCTTCAAGCTGGTACTTGACTAAGGCTTCTTCGGCAACAAAGATCTGTGTTTCCAACTCATGCATCCTTTTTAGGTTCATATTTGCAATATGAAGTTGCCTCTCCATTTCCTGCAATTTGTCAGCAAGCAACTGCTTCTCTTCCTTCATGGAATTCAACTGCTTTCTAAGAATGCTGCTCTTCCTTCCATCCTCATACATTTCTCTCACTATATCCATCATGGTGGACAATTCTTGCTTCATGTCTTTATCAAAAAGTCTTGTGAAGAGAGCAAAATTTGAGGACCCACTTGTAGAAGTTGTCATTATGCCAATGAACAAAAAAAACTTCAACAAGATAAATAAAGAGCTTATTTAAGCAATCTTTTGGAACAAACCTCTTGTGCTTTGGATTGCCTTGAGGCCCTTTGGATAGAAGAATACCTTCAGCCCTTCTCCTTCTTGTCCTTCTTGGACTGAGCTATCAATAGCTTTCCCTTCACCTCTACAAACTCAGCAAATAGTCAGTGTGCAAACAAGCATACCATCAACCTCTTGTTGTTCAAACACCTTTCCAACAAGTAGTCTTTGCTCTGTCAATCAAGGATTTTGATATAACCTTCTTAGAGGTGTGGTCAATCAATCTTAAGCTCTGATACCACCTGATCTGAAAATGGGGCTCTTAGGCTTCTTGTCTAGCTTACAAGAACCTCTCCCACTTCCAAAGCTTGAATTTTGCCAAGTCTTTTATGATTAACCAATGCGGAATTAAGAAATGCCTGAAAATATGGGTGTATGCTTGTATTTGTTTTTGACTGTTAAGTGCTGTAAATTAATGCACTGAAACTGATATATATATATATATATATATAATAGTAAATAAAACAACAGAGATAATGCGGCAATAAAACACACAGAAACAACAATATTAATTTCGAGTTCAACTACGTCTCCATGAGCTCTAGTTAATTCAACTAGGCTCTCTGGGATTATGGTGTAAGTCTTTTTACAAGCTCTTTGGCTCAACTTCTGCTGTTATACACATAAATAGTGGGTTCATGCACCATTTAATCCCCTTGGCTCTTGAAGCTCTGGCTTTTGGCTCTTGGTTCTGGCTCTTGGCTCTGACTCTTGTCTCTTTGGCTCGAGCTTTTGGCTCTTTCTGCTTTATGCAACCTTCACGCTCTCTAGCTTTTCACTTAAACTTCAAGTGACCCCAAAGGCTCCCTCAGCTACTTTTTGCTTCTCTGCTGCTATTACTTTCAACATTCAACGACAAACAACAACTTGGCCACCAACAATAGCTCAACAGCCCCCAGTCTTTGACATTCACGGCTTAGAAGCCAAATCGCATTGTCTGTTGGTTTTCCCTTTCGGGCTCTGCAACTTCCGGCCATGTCTGCTCGAATCCCTCCTTTGGCGTTCAATAATCATTGTATAACGCCCTCTGGGTAGGCGGCCACCTATTTCTGCCACAAATGAGGGCAATCAGCGCTTGAAATCATTAGTTACAGTCATTCTCTGTTTACACAGAGAACATTGTGAAAACACGAGAAATCCGCATAAAACACAATATATTAGACCTGAAACATTCATAATCCCACTTTATAGGGCCATCGGGTCCGCTTGGGGATCGCCATTGCATATCGCAATTGGCCTGCTCCTTGGTTTTCCCTTTGTATCTAAAATACATTGAGAACAACGAAAATTAACGTAAAATGGCTTTGGGCGGATCTGAAATCATATATATTTCAATTCCGGAACCCTTTCGGGTGTGGTTTACATCGCATATTGCTTCCCCTTTGTATTTTCATTAAACAATGAAATATACGTAAATACATTGAAAAGTGGCATTGGGCTGATCTCAGGATCCATACAATATGGTTGATAATGTTATTGGGTCCAGTTCATCGGATCGCTCGTATATATATGTGTGTGTGTGTGTGTGTGTGGCCCCGCTCCATTGTAACGCGCCGATGCGATGTTGCGATGCGACAAGTCACAATTGCAAATCGCTCATGCCTGAGGCCTCTTCATTTAACAGGGTCTATGCCAGCATTGATTGCGATCCGTCGATATCGGCGATCACACATCGGCAAGTCACTGTGCCTATGGGTAATTCTCTTTCCTTCGGATTTAAGCGATGCGATATTTTGGCAATCACAGGTTGTGATGCCTTAAGACCTGAGGTTCCTCCTTTATATAGCCATCTGCCGATGCGATATTAATGCTTTTTAGACCAATCAGAGTGGGCCACATGGCCCAATGCTGGCCTGCCATGTGTCATATGTGGATTGGCCCGTGAACCTATAATAAAAAATTTCAATATAGTTCAAAATTTAATGAAATTGCCTCATTTTCTAAGGACATTTGGCAATTTTCATTTTACAATAACTCTTTCATCCGGAGTCCGTTTTCGCCCATTCAAGTTGCGTTGGATTCAGAATGAAGAGATTTCTGCAATGAGACTATTTCCAGGAGCAGCCTGCGATTTTCATTTTTCTCTGATTTACAAAGGATTTGTGCCATTTAGCACCTTTTACCTCTTGCATGAAGTCTTTTAGACTTGGAGGTTTATCGAGGATCCATTTTTGGATCAAATCTACATCATTGAAGCTGGAAAGTGGAGCAAAGATGCATCTCAACAACATACTGTATGACCCAGGTTTGAAAAAGAATTTACTTTCCATTTCTTATTTAGAAGATAAGGGAGATAGGGTTGCTTTTGTAGATGGTATAGTTTTAGTTTGGGGAAAGGATTCAAATATTGAAAAGGCAAAGGTTATTGGAGTTCGTGAAGGAAGGCTATATAGAATTATAACGCCATCTCCTCAAGCCCTAGTTCACATGGAGGTCAACCCTATCAAACTTTGGCATAGAAGGTATGGGCATTTTCATTACAATAATATACTCTTAGTCAAATGGTAAAGGACATCCCCAACATCAAGGAAGATCATGAAGGAGTATGCAAGGGATGTGCTTTAGGAAAGAATACAAGAAAATCTTTTACAAGCAGGATACAAGGTCTAAAGAAATATTAGACCTCATTCATTTTGATGTGTGTGGGCAAATGCCTAACAAATCTCTTGGAGGCCATCTTTATTATGTGACCTTCACTGATGATCTCTCAAGAAAGACATGGCTCTATCTTCTCAAGACAAAATACAAAGTATTTGAAAAGTTCAAAGAATTTAGATCTAAATTTGAGACCAGTGTTGCGAACATTGCAATTTTTTCGTGATGACGATTTAATCACCCAACAAAATTGGTGATCTTTTTAATTTGAAAAAATCACAATTCTACATGAAAGAATCCGTGCATGACAGAGCATTTTTTAAAGTCATTTTTGTTTTTAATTCATTTTGTAGACAAAGGGAAAAAGTGAGAGCTAAGGAGTATAACTCATCTACAAGGGCAAGAGAGAAGAAAAGTGAAGGAATTTTGCATCCCAAGCAATTTTTTTTTAAGTTTGGACCAAGTTTCTTGAGCAAGGTGTGGTTTTCAGCTAAGTCACCTGATAAGGGGATTCAGGATTCATAGGATTTGGAATTCGTAGTGTCGGATTCGGACACGTTGAACCCCCAGAACAGGACACGTAGGATTCGTTATAT
>APFE031692048.1:0-23958 GCA_000404065.3 Pinus taeda | reverse complement strand
GGTGTGTACAGTTTTCTTGGGATATGCATTCGACTGAGACCTTTGAATACAGAAGATAATCAAGCTCCACACCCAACAACATTAGTACTTGAAAGTGATATATGGAAAACTACAGGCCATCCTCTTTTAGTAACTTCTTACACAATTTCAATCCGATGCGTAGAGAGAAAGTTACGATGATTTTCCCAAAGTCACTTGTTTAGGATGTAATTTATGGGTTTGCACAAAACCTAACTTCCTCAGATCATATGTCCAAAAATATAGCCAGCAAAGATCTGAAATTCAGACCCGAGGTTTAGACCGATTTTTTCTCAAATGGATTTTCTTTTTAGCTTTTGAAACTTCATAGAGAAAATTTTATAGCGAATATTCCACGAAGACCTGTTTTAGATGAAATTCTGGAGCTTGCAAAAACCCTAACGTCCTCAGATCATATCTCCGAAACTATACTGATACAAGATCTGAAATTTGGACACGAGGTTCAGTGCAATTCCATCTCAAATGGGTTTTTTTTATTCCTTCTGAAACATCACAGACAAAACGTTATAGAGAAAATTCCATGATGACCTATTTGGAGTAGCAAAACCCTAGAATCCAAAGCTCTGACACCAAATGCTATGAAGCCAGCTCACCAAAAGATAGAAAAGATAGATCAACGCCTTAGAATTCAGCCTCTTCGAGGGGCCAACCTCCTTTACATTAAAAAAATGAACAATTCTTGGATGATACAAATGAGAAGACCTCCTTTCTATATATAGGAGTCTAAGGGGTTATAAGATAATCAGAGCTAACATAACAATAATAATGTAAGGGCACAATAATAACAATACTGGGATTCTATGGGGCACAATAATAAAAATATGGGGACTACATGGGCACAATAATATAATAAGGGGGTTGTACTAATAACAATAAGGGGTTACACTAGTAGTATAGGGACCTAACAATGATCTTGTTTTAAGACGGTTGTACTAACACAATATGCACTGAGACAACTAATATGCACTTGAGTGCGAGTGGGTGATAGTTGTAGTATTATGACTAATTATTGTGAGTTGATTATGACATGGATGTTAGTTTTAATAAAGAATGGCTTCAAATTAATAGACATGATGTCTTGATCTTTGGAACATGTGACTAACATGTGTGAACAATTGCAGGGAAAAGTGCTTGGTATTAGCATGACAAGGTAACAATTGATTTGTTTATATAACTAATAGATGGGTGATGTGATAACACATAGTAAGACTCCATTGTAGTAAGAAAAAGGTAAAAGAAAGGAATTGGGTGAGAATTCCTTTGAGTATGTTTGGAAATCACAATTCCAAACGAATGAGTGCTTTGGATGAATACATGAAGTCTTCTTAATGTTGATTTTGTCTGACATTATGTGGATATGTGATATATTCATGAACATGTATTTGACAGGTATAACAACTAGTTTCGAATTATGGCTGGATTAGTCAAGGAATTAGAGTCCCTTAATATATGATATATGTACGTGTTTAGTTATAAGACAACGTGTTGGGTACAATAAGGTAAGGTAACCAATATATTGTTACATTTATTTTTTCACTAACAATTATGTGTTTATGGTAATATGATGTAAGGGATTGCATGAAAAAATAGACTGCCATGAAATCTTGAAGAAGACTCTGGTTGAGATTTCTGTTGGAAGCATTGGGAACCCATGGGATTGAGTCATGGTGTCTATTGTTAGTTTTGTGCTTTCCGTTCTTTGTGATTTGTTTGTGTTTGATTTGCAATTTTGTTTATGTCTGGTGCATGGTCATGCCACTTTTTTGTGGTGTTGTATTGTTGTTGGTTTTCATGGTTTTCTTATTATGTGTTTCTTGTTCTTTCCTTTTATGTTTTAAGGGTCTTGGGAATTAGTCAGGGAAAGGGGAAAGTTAATGGAGTTTAGAAAGAGATGAATGAAACCCAATAAGTAATGTAAGACCTAGATGAAGGCCAGTGCATGTATAAGGTCAGTTGAAGACAAGAATATGATAACCAGTTGGATTGGTTGGCTCCATTGGGATAAATGGATTGCGGCAAGACAATCATGAGAAAGTTAATAGGAAAGGTAAGGTGAATGGATTTGAGGCATCAAATTCCTTAAATATGTTGGTAACTGTTCTTCTAAATGTTATGCATGTTGTGCATGGATAAAAGGAGTTCTCATAACCTTGACCTTATGATATCTAGTAATTATGTTGTGATCATGATTATGTTGATGTCTATATACATATACATGTATGTATGTATGTATGTCATTGTCTGATAAGGTCATCAGTGATCATGATTGTTTTACGTTAATGTTTATATATATACATGTATGTATGTATTTCATTATTTGACAGGGTTGTAAAGGATCATGCTTGTGGAGGAATATTTGTTTATGTGGGTGAATGACATGAATAGGTTCTTGGTTTATGAGGAATCAAGTGGGAAGAGTAGCCCTGAGATATCCATGAGGTCAGTATCACATGGATATGAATTGATATTATGTGTTTATATTATGCCTATGTTTATGCTATCGTAGGTAACACTGAGGGATACTTCCATTAAATGAGAGCAGTGTGATCCGTGGAATGTTGGGACAAACATAGATAAAAGAAAGATCCTAGAAGCAAGGTTGCTTGGTAGAGAGAGTGTGGTCTCTGGCTGTGTAGTACTAGTCTTGTGTAAATGTTGTTTATGTGGTTCCATGTACATATCATGTAGTGTACATGTTGTATATTTGGTGTCATGTACATGTTATCTCCAACCCTATTATGCTTCTCCAAATATTCATCAAAGACAAATAGAATAATCACTCTCAAGGATAGTCATAAGGAACAACCTCTTTCGGTACATAATCCTTAGTGTAGCATGTATTGCAAATCAAGGGTTCAAACCTAATCATGACTCAAGGGATCAAAGGGCCTGATAATTTATTTTAAATCGCAGCGTAAAGGGCATGTTCCTCTCAATGAGATCACCATCCGTTAGGACCTCCGATGCTCCTAAACCAACTCCATGGGCAAAACTTGCATGAGAATTAATGGAAGGAGTAGTGCCGGCTTTGAAAATTTAAACGTTGATCCAACGGTCCTTATTGGTTTTGGGGGCAAGTAGAGGCCACATTCCGCTTAGAGTCCTTCCTGCCATAGCATGGTGGGGCCACCTGTCGGGTGGGTTTCTCCCATTGTCTCCTCACGACTAGAGGCTATGGTGCCTAAAGGTAAAGGTAAAGGTAAAATGTGATTGTCTGCTCCCACTCCTATTCTCCACTTCCCTTTCTTCTGACAAACACTAAGTTGCCACATACCCCCTACTCAAATACCTAAGCCCGGCACTTGGAAAATTGCACTCTTTCTACTATAGAATAATTTGTCTCTCAAACCTACCTTTCGTGATAGCTACTAAACAATCTAAACGAGAATATCCCCCACTTGGTCACTTGCATGAGACCTCCCACTCCATGTACCTAAAACATATAAGGACTACTTTCAACATTACTTTTAGATACTCTTGTCGGCTCTAGGTAACTGTTGGGAACGGGTTCTCCCAAGGACAATTTTGGGGCTAAAAGCCCATGTTTTGGGACATTTTTGTAATAAAGTTGTAAAGTGTCCACATTTTGTGGTTGCAGAGCATGAAGGTGTCAAGAATCATAAAGGGATGTCCACCCTTATTTTTTAAAGTGTAAAGTTGGCTGTAAAGATCCACCCATGGTCCGTGGACCATGGGACTGTATAAAAAGGAGCTAAGTAAGTTTTCTCTAGGTAGTCTTTAGTGAATAACGAAGAATGAAGTGAGGAATTAAGCATTAGAGTATAAGTGTTCTTGGGTCTTAGCATAGGGAGAGGCTCTGTATTTGAGTGCGCAAAGACCCAGGGTGGAAGTCCGTAGCTGAGTGTGCGGACCCTTGCAGCTGAGTGCGCAGGGCGGATAGAGTCTGTATTAACTTAAAGATATCAATAAAGAGAAGTATTCCACACTTAAAGTGTCTTTAGTTCTTGTTAATGCATCTTCTTATATTGTGTTTTGGGTTTAATTTACAATGTTTATATGATGCGTGAATAGATGTGATTATATTGGTTAATTGAACACAAGTAAGAATATCAGTTTATGCGACGCTAACTATGTTTGATTAGTAATATAAGTAGAACACTTAAGATAACTTGGGAACATATACAATATGTTGTCATAGCTGCGTGGAAGTACCTGGAACATGGGTTAAGGCTGTGTGAAGGTCAATCATACACCTTCACAGAGGTACTGAAGGGAAGAATAAAGGGGTATATTGACAGAGCCCTAAGGCTTAGCGACTTGTGTGAAAGTAGGGGCTGATGGTAAAAATTGACATCATGACCATCTCAGGTGTGAAAACTTGGTTCCAACATCCCCCATACTACTTTGGGTGAGACTTTAGTCTGCACACTACGGGCTGATGCTGAAAGGGCCAGTAGTGTAGGGATTTGTTTGGCTAACTAATGTTGAAACTTGGTCAGGCCCCATAAAGGCAAGAGTAACTTGACACCCTGACCACCTGCATTTTTACTTTGATTCCATCAATAAAATGAAGCAAACTACACCCATAACCCCTAAACCCATGAGGTCAAGTCTCTTGATGTCGAGCCATTAATGGATTTTGAGAGTCAAATTGCAGACCTCACTTGTCCTTATCCACTTGCTGACCTCCACTTTGAACTATTTGATAACCATGTGAGGAAATAAGACCCTTTTAGGGTTGTCAACTCTAGTTTGTATTTTCAAATCGTGCCTTCAGTTCATCATTTCCCTGAATTTATATCCTGGCTTGTCACAACATATTAATAAGAGAATAACTACTTTGTTTCTACCTCACGGACTAAAATCCTGGAAGTAACTCCTACCTTGATCCAAAGGGCTTTAATTTTTCTTGTTTCTTCCACAATGCAGTTGTTCATCAATGCTATTGTGATTCATCACTTCATTACTCTCCCTCTTGATGAACAATAGTCCTTCCTAGACCAAATATTTTCTCCTGAAGTTAAATCCCTTCCCTGAGAGGAAGTTTTCCTAATAACCCTCTTCCAGGAGTTCGTTCGACCCATCTTGTCTATAATTTCTTGTTTGATGGGCGAAGATAGCTCGCACATGATAAAGAAGGCCATCTTGGGGTGTCTACATAAAATGAAACACCTTGGTTTCTTGCTTAACATCCCTCTCTACCTATCCATGGCCATATGTTTTTAGTTTCATTTTTTCCTTGCCTCTTATTACTTTCGTTACTATTCCCTTCTGTTTTATTTGTTCTTGTATACCCACATTGAAGAATTCCAATGTTTGGACCTTCAAGTTTTTTCTCCCAATAAGCAACAAAATTATGTCTTTGACTGGAATATCTCTATGAGAAGAAGACTCGGCTTGGGTGGGTATTCCCAATTCATCTTGATCTTCATGGCCATTTCATATCGGATCATCCATGAGACCCCGCCACCTAGAATATTCCTATAGAAAAAAGAGTTCCTCTAATGCAACAAGGACTCTATGATAGGACATTGGTACCTCTATGAGGATTACACAAAGGTTCGACTTTACGGTTGTGAACTTCATCCATACTACTTGCTAATAATCATGATTATGTGGATCTTCACCCTTGAATTCATCTGGCATGTCCTCAATGTAGACCTGCTTCATTTTATACCAGGAAAGAAAGGATGCATTTTTAAAATGGGACAACTAGTAAGTCCTTTTATGGTAAACATAAGGTAGGATTTTAAAGCAGTTGAGGCCCTACTTGAATCCATGGAGTTCAAAAAGGGAGACACTTGGCATTATGATCCCTAAGGCATCATTCCCCAAAGGAGAGAAAATATTAAAGAACCAACTTACGTGAATAAACCTAAGCTTGAAATTGAATGGAAAACTAACTTTGATTCATGGCCTCTTAATACAAAAATGGAGACTAAATCCCCAGTAAGCACGGGAAAAGCATCAAAGAGGACTGCTAACTCAGTAGGGGAATGTATAAATACAAAATCTAGAAGTCAAGGTCTAGAAGAGAAGAAGAAGAAATATGTGTCTCGTCAAAGCCAGATAATTGGTGTGGGATGAGATCATTGAGGAGATGAATCGTCACTGGGAACATGTGACTTTAATACATTATCAAAGGGTCACTAGTAGGGAGTACGAATCATCAATCATTAATGCCAAAGAGATAAGTATAAATAATTTTCATATTTGTTAGAGGTTTATTTATTTCTTGATTAGGAGACCGACCGAGGAGTTGGGACCCATAGACATAGTAGATAGAGTCAGTGTAGTGATGGAGATCTCCAAAGTGGTTTTGAAATAAGAATCTAGAGCTAGAGTATAATAGAATATCGTCAAGATACAAAAAGAAGTGGCTTCTTTCAATGAAGAGTTTGATAGGGTCATACAGGCCGGGCCACCTAACTTATGGGGGTCTCATGGGAAATTATTGCCTCAAGAATAGTACAATCAGAAAACGATAGAAGCTAAAAGTAGGGCGGGTTCATCTCTTGAGAAAAATGCCACACTTAAGGATACAACTGCGGTAAATTTCTTAAAGAGGGTGTTTTAGCATCAATTTTCATTTTAATTTTATTTTTAGTTTTATCGCAAAAATGAAAAAAAATCAAATATTATATTCTAATGATAAATAAAAGAGAATGCGGAAATTTGAAAGAAATGATTTATTTTATGTTATTGATGGCTTGCGAATGTGAGAAACCCAGGAAAAGATTTGGGTCACCTGCTTGACAGGAAACAAATCCGACGCTAATCGCGTGGATAACAATAACTAAGTTTAATTCAAAATTGGACGCGAGAAATTACAAAACAGAGTTAAAACCTTAGTTAATTGGGGTCGTTTGCTTGAAGGATACAGATCCGACAGTAATTGCATGGTTATCAAGGATGAGGTTTAATTTTGTTGTAGCTCTGATACCACTTGTTATATATCTGATATAAAAATATAAGACAAATAAACCCAAAAATAATATGAAATGACTCTTTATTGATCAAACCCTTAAGGTAGGGCAACACCATACATTCACTCCTTAAGGAAGGAGAACACTCCACAAGCCATATGCCTATTCTTACAATATTCCTTGACAAGGGATAATATGGGGTACCAAGGGAGGTACCCCATATTATCCCCCCTAGGTATATAATAAATTCAGAAAATAGACGCAATGGTTCATAGAATGTGGTTTAATCCATTGAAGTCCATATCAATCATAGCCACTCATCAAGAAGGGACAAGATTCGATGGATATCGCGTCAAAAAGCACACGGGTTTTATTATAAACTTCAGACCTGAGAAGTCTCTGGACTGCAATTTTGTTTCCTATCAGGTCCGTGGGGAAGGTAATGGTTTGTGGAAAAGGCGGACATGATAGTATTATGAACTATAGTTTTGTTTCCTTTCATTTCCACGGTAGCTAAAGGTTTGCCATATTCCATGTAAATCAAACAATTCTGTTGTTTGAGTAGAATAACTAAAATTAGATGCAAATGACCGAAACTTCAAAGGAATGGTGTTTGGTCAGGTTTCTTTCTATTTCTTCCAATCAGAACACGTCCGATATATATGTGGGACCATAAACACAAGTCCATGCACAAAGTTTTATAAATATGCAGTTTTCTGTGTTAAAACAGTCTAGCTATTATCAAAACATCTACAGGGAAACTTCATTAGCAACCAAGTCACAAATTCAAACAACGAGCAACAATGACCTTCTAATTTCTGTTAGTTCTTGTTATTTTGTTTTCTTGAGAAGAATGAGGTGTCTTTTACCCTCCAATGTAATATTTTGTAATGACTTTTACCTTAGACAGTTAGGAGATAGTTAAGCAATTTGATAGTTTTGGTGATTATCAACTGTCCCATGATGTATAAAAAGAGGGAAAATTATAATAAAAGGGTTTGAATTTTGAAGAACCTAGCGACTAGGCTATTGTATTCTTGATAAAGCTGATGATTAGCAAAAGAATCAGGATTTTTCCATACATTATTGGGTATGCTTTGTAATTTCTCTATTATGTGTCATCACATATCTTTCTTTCTTTATGTATAGTAATGAAGTTGTAGGTCTTTGTTTACTTATGTGAATGAAGTTAAAATTCCTTAAAAGAGTGCTCCTATACTTGAAGTCCGTACTTCTACATTTATTCTAAGTTACAAATAATAGTTTCTGTGTAAAACAACATATTGTCTTTAACTTCCCAAAGTGTTACAGATAATAGTTTCTGTGAAAAACTACATATTGTCTCTAACTTCTCTTCACTTAGCATTTTTATTTAGAAATCAAATGGAATTCTAAGACTTTCATTTCACCTAAGTAGGGTTAAAATTCAAGCCCTACAGGTCCTTCACTTGAAGATACATCATACAAATAAGTGACAATAATAATAAACATTAATGTCTTAAGCATAATTTCTACATAGCCAAGAAATTGGTTTCTTCAGGGACAATATTAATTGGTGCCATTGCCAGGGGGAGAAGTCAATAACACTTTTCCCTGGGTTTTTAATATTTTCCTCTGAGTGTTTAGTGAGGAGGAAATATTTGGACGTATTGAACATAAATCAATAACTCTAACTTCAAAGAGACCTCACACAAGGTCAGATACCTCACAACAAAAGGTTCAAGCCCTTTCAGACCCTGAGAGACTAGTTTCCAAGAGGGTTGGAAGGCAAAAAACTCCAGTTACACCAAGTCCTACAATGTCTACACCTGATAACACTTCAACACATCTTTCATCTAAACATTCACCTTTATTTGACCAAGAGATACCTTTTACATCCATTTCATTTCAAGAACCCAATTGTCAAGAACAATCTTTAGATTTTGTTTCTTTCTCAGTATCTGATATAGTTATTCAACCCGAACCTATAATTACATTGCCACCTTTTCATAATCCATTTACTTCTCAGTCAGGTTCTACATCTGATGGTACTCAAGGTTTAGTAAGTTCAGGAGAAAATATGGCAGCACCTGCATTATTGTTGAATAGGTGTTGGATTGTTGGGGCTTCACCCAGGTTCGGAATTAATTAGCCAAACAAATCCTTGTTCTACTAGCCCTTTTGGCAACAGTTCGTGGGGCGCAGACTGAGATCTCACCCGAAGTAGTATGGGAGGATGCTAAAACCATGTTTTCGGACCCTGGAGATGTCTGATGTATTCAATTGGTCTGCAGTTTGTCCCTCCGCACAGGTTGCTTCGTGCACTTTCCCATTCCATGTGGCCTGATATATTGCCTTCGCGGAGCCCTACCCAGGGGTTGAGCGCCGCGCTTTGCATTATTACCCAAAGCCTTGCTTATATTCCAATGTTAGCTAATTATCTTTGCCTACTTGAGTGCCTTAAGTTATACTTAACAACATAAAACGTTCATACAGGTGTGCGCAATAAATAAACAATATATTTGCAAATTATATCAATCATGCATTAACCCAAGAACATGTCAGAATTTTCTCTAGAAGTTATTAGAAGAAATAAAATGACTGAGGTAACCACAAACTAACTTTTGGGAATAGGCTGTAGCCAACCTAGGCTCGGAGCGAGCTCTCTCTATGTGATTTAGCTTTGTTTGCTATGATTTCAGGCTAGTTATGAATGTCTAGGGGGGTTTTTATTTGTATTGAAGATTGGATGGTGGGATCCTTAAAATATATGGATAGAATGATGTCTTTAGACCATTGGGCTATGGATTCAACAGAAGGGCAGCTGGACTGGATCAACTCATTAAAGGGAATGTTCAGAGGGAAAGCTAGTAGAGTAAAGTGTAGGTCTTCGGAACAGGAGGGTGAAATGGTTTTAATTAGGGTGATAGAGCACCTAATAATTCTAAGACTGTAATATAAAGGAGGAATAGAGGGTAATTGAAATAAAGGGCAGTTAAGAATCCTTTGATATGGATTAGCAAGAAACAACCTAAACTAAGGAGCAATTAAGAATTCCTTAACTTAGATATTAGTTGAAAACATTTAAATGCCTAACTGTTAAACCAGAGTATAATTAAACAAATTCTAAGATATTGTTCTAGTTACAACATTCAGATTCAGAAATACATTAAAGATTGTGGAAAACATTTAAGAAAGATAACAACAACATGAGAAAATACTTGTCTGCACTTCGCTTAACACATGAATCCTGTGAAATATCTTGTCTTTATTCATCAATCCACCTCGCTGGCTTGCTCAGTGTTACAATAGCTTTACAATCTTTTGATCAAGAAGTCTATATAAATGTCTAAGAATCCACCCTACATACCTTGAATTGTGAAGTATTTATACAAAAGTTTATTGCAAAATATCCCAAACTAACTTGAGATTTAATCTAGGAAATGAAAATATCTTCTTGCTAGAAGGTAGAGACAGCTATTGAACTACTTTATGTTGTCCCTAGTATTTTGGTGTTGCTGGCCTTTATAGTTGGGTTTCTAGCTTTTTATGCTGCCTTGCTATTTGGTTTTTTATTCTGGAAGTTGCATTCACTTTTGGCTTTCATCTGATACACTTTCACACTGATACTCTTTAATCATGTTGACTTGTCTTTACGTTTTACCCTGCTGACTGTGCATTAAACTTTTTACTACATTTTACTATATTAAATCAATCATTTTTTCCCATAATTCAGCATCAGGTAACTTTATTTTAAACATTCTCCTATATATCTCATCTACCTCGGTGTACTTAGGAAAAGTAGGCCTAGTGATGAATAGGTGTTTCACCTCATGTTGGAGGAAAAACAGGTTTTCAAATGTTTGGTAAAGAACTTTACCTATTGGCAATGCCTTTGTCGATGATGTACATGCCTATTCTTTAGCTAACTCTCTAATTTTGTTGTCATAATATTGTTGTGCCATGAGCTTGTCATTTATGACCAAGGGACTGGGTAACCCTTTCTCTCTCAAAATTTGAAACTTAGCCATAATTATATCAACTGCTACCTGCATATTTTAACACTTGTCCTCCAAGTTTAACATTAAGTTTCTATTAGAAAGGACCTTTCTTACCTCCAAAATTGTTTTTGTCCTATCCTATTATTGAGGGATAAAAATTTCTACCTCAACATTGGGAGATAAACACCCTGTCCAGACCTTAAAGTAGCTCCTTTTCCGTTTGGAGTAGTGGCTACGACTAGTTTACCTAGGTCCAGTTATCCTTTCCCTATCGCGATTGGTTTACGATAATATCTTTAACTACCAATAGATAGGGATATCAGATCATTTCTTCTTATTGATCGAGCAAGAGAATGACCCTTAAGTTGATTTGTGTTCTGCCAAGCCACAACTAAAATTTCGCCTATTTGAGAAGATGACTTAAAAGAATGTAGAATTTAATCTAAATGAAAACTTATTCTATAATGCAAGAAAAAGAAACTAATCCTAATCCTATCTGAATTAGGTAGATATAGATCTAACCCAACTAAGAGCAAGATAATTAAATGATAGGGATTTAAATATGTCTAGATTTTAGTTAATATCAAGCTAACGAAGTATTTCAATCAATTGGCATTTGTGAATACTGAAACACATCCTCTTGAGACCTCTTAACTAAAATAATAAACTAACAGCATTTAGGGAGTAGTTCACAAAAATGATATTGATTGTCAATCAGTAAATCTATAATTAAACAATAATATGCGGAAATAGTTCACAACACATCACTATTTAATAAATCAGTTTTATAAGACAGGTTTCTAAGCAAATAGTTACTTAGAAATCAAAATTTAATCCATAAGAGCAAAGATACATAATAACAACATTGAGACAAATTACCCATATCAACACAAGTGCACAAACATGAATAAAATGATACATTCTTGTTATCATAAAAATGAAACTAGTATTTGAAACAATAGTATTAGAAATACCAATTTATTAAATCCATTTCTCTAACCCTGGTCTCCAACAGTTCTTTACATTACTTGAACTTCTACTTTCAAAAATAGAGCTTCAATAGCGCAAACTCTGCCCATCATACTTAATTCAAGATACAAAATAATAATCCTCAATAATCCTCATATCTGAGATTTTCTCTCCTCCCTCCTACAACTATAAATTCTTTTTGTAGAAATGCTTTTAGAACTCTAAAATTGCAGAGGAGAGCAACCCCTAATTACATTCTGCAATCTGCCTTTTATAATATTTCCAAAGGTATTTTTGAGAGGAAAGTTTATTGAAGAAAAACGCTGCCCAATCCAATTTTATTTGCTCAAAATTTCAATCTTTAATTGTTGGAGAATTATCATTAATTGAGATCTTTTTCTACTTATCTCTTCTACTATTTTCCTGCAAAAAGAAATCAAAATAAATTAAGATACAAAAATAAAATCATGTTATTTCTGGCATTTAAAACAAATCCAATCAAATACAATTAATTAATTGAAAAGGAAATATGAGCTTTCTATTAATGCATATGATGATTTTAATTGACCAAAGATATTATTGATGAATGAATCTACAATTAGAAGAGGCTTGGGAAAATGAAAATGAAGAAAATAAAACTCAGAAAAATTGATTTTGTTTAAAAATTCAGAGCTTGATCTTCTGCCTGTTTTTAGACCCAATAAATGACCAAATCTGTTAGTGAAACCTTCTCAGAAATGTTCTCCTTGATTTTATCTTTCCAATGAGTCGCTCTATTCCTCATTTGGCTAGGTAAAACTCAATCTATGGGCCTTCAATGTTAATGAGTCAAATTTGGCATAATTCTGGAAATTGTGTTGCTCGGTAAAAATCAAAATTTTAATTAAAAACCCTAATCCTAAATTAGACTTTAATTATCTAACAGTTAATTTTAATTTAATTGTTAATCATAAATTAAACTAATTATTTAATAAACTATTATTAATTAATATTAATCTGACTAATAATTAATTTTAATTAAATTAAATTAATTATATTTCATATATTAATTAATTTAAAATTTAAAATTTAATATTAAATTAAACTATCCTACCACTACATTAATACTACCATTTCACTCATTTGTATGAGTGAAAACTTGAAACTTAAAAGACAAATCACAAGGTTCACATGAAACTTTGGTTAGATATCTTTTGCCTTTTCACAATGGGCAAATTAGGAGAATGAGGTTATCGGGATTTTTAAAAATGTTACGATTGAGAACTCCCGATGCGATCTTCCGATTGTTATGATATTTCGACACATAGGAAATAGTTTAGTAAACTTCACCTCAAGATCTTTTCATTGGAACACTTAGTTTCAGCATATATAGCTTCAGTTTCTGTTAAAATGGGTTTGTGCTACTCGGGATGCAGCAGGTGATCTTTCCGGTGATCCTACAGATCAGCAACGTTGTTGAGGGATTTGCTCCCCTAGGGCTTTTGGGTGGAAACCATAGCAGACTGAAAGTTGTCTAAATAGAGAAACACACATTCACACAACCATTATGTTATTATAAGCAAATTCTATAGTAAGAAGGGCGTACCTCAAGTCCTATGTTCGAGAAGTTCCTTAAGGGTCCAAACCCTTCTTCAAGTCTCTTTCGCTCCTTTGTCCTGCAAAACAACCAATTCCAAAGAATAGAACAGTATATGGACAAAGACTTATAAAGAAATCATCTTCATGTTATAAAGGAAGGTAATTAGTTATGAACTTTAAACAACCATTCACATATGAATTCAAACATGAACATCATAAACATAAAGAAGATGCATATCAGGAACCAAGACGTGTTTCTTTATTATAGACAAATAGAATGTACAAAAGGAGTAATATCACCTGAGTAACCTTTCGCAGGCTCCAAGCAAAGCTTCCTTCCAGATCCGTCCAACCTCAAGCCTTTAGCATATCTCCTTCCAAGACTCACTCCATGATGCCATAACTAGTGGATGAACATCAACACACAAGGAAACAAGGGTTTCCTATATAAATGGGGGAAGTGCAGAAGGCACAAGGGCCTTCAGACCTAGTCAGGGTAAAAATCTCAGTATAATAACCTTTCTCTCTCCTCTCCTCCCTTTGGCCTTGCCTTTGAGGTCTTTTTATACCTCTCCCAAAGTAGTTTTTTAGTTGGGAGTTGTTTGGGAACAGTTGGGCCACGGGCACTAATAGGTGATCAGCAGGTAAAACCCGCGATCTCCGCTCAAAAATAAGGAGTTTTATATATTTTTTTAAGTGTTTTAATACAAATACGCGGGTTGGGTATATGCCTACCTGCGTATACACACGTTTAACTCAGGGCAATGTCGCGTACAAAGAATAAAACACTTTTTTTTTTAATTTGAGACCAAGTCTGGAAGGAGGCCTTGCCCTAGGCCATGAGTGCAGCATCACAAACCATAATAGTGAGATTTGGAGCTATAACAGATGCCCCCTAATATATGAGGTCAAAATGGGTACATGATGGTTGAAATATATTAAGCAAGTACATGGAAAGGAAATCTGCCAAAAACCGAGGAGTACTTCACCAGAATTTAGCCTGCCAAGCCACAAAAGGAAATCAGAAAGAAACATTGTCTGAGGCGGGCATACCCATGCTCAGAGAAAGAAAAGAATGTCCGCATATCAAGTACAAGTGGATCCACTAAGTATACAAGTATAAATGATTGGAAAATACATAATGGATCATCTGATCATGATTGAACAAGTACATGTTTGAATATCACATATAAAACTGTCAATGATGCTGAAAGATACAACAGATCATTGATATCAAAGACTGATCCCAAAAGGTACCAATTAAACATGATGGAAAAGGATGGTACTACACTGCAAACTCAGGTGCCAACATATAGAATGTCGCCATGACTGACTGCAACATATAAGGTGGAGTGGTATCAACTAGTAGCAACAGGAGCAACTGTTAAGTGAACCAATGAATGCTGATACAGCCTGAGGTATTCATCGACCGCTGTGGTACATTTCTACACCATGGGAATAAATGATCTGAAGTTGACCATGTGAGAAATTGTTTGATTACCAGTCATTGATGTATACCATTAACAAACGCGAGACTACTCACCGATAATGATAATGAGCGTCAAGGTACCCAGTACAATCCAACAAGTGCGAATAAATGAGCTGGAGTCGAACACTTGTAAGAATCTATCGATTAGGAGACAATGATGGTTTCCCACTGTCGATATCAAAGGACCTGCCACTAATGATTGCAAACCCCAAGGCACTGCCAAATGGACTCTAGATCTTTGCCCCATAGCAATGAGTCGGAGTCGATAGGGAAAGATCCGCTAGAAGGAAGGCATTAAGGCATCCTTCATCAATCTAGCGCGAGTGTAACCCGTTGGCCAATAATGTGGAAGGAATCAGATGAAAGAGATGTAGTAACCCAATCGAAGTACATTTCCAGTGTACACAAGATGTGGCTAGCGCATGACAGAAACCCTCTGAACCAACCAATAATGAAAGTTGTCACAGAGACGAGGTATCCACCAATAGGGTTAAATGGAAACCAAGGTACTGCATGAATCCCAATGTGTGATAATGTAAGCTGATGTCGAACACAAGGGAAACCAGTCAATCAAAGACCCATGATACTGATCGATGCTGAGCACAAGGTAACCTATCAACAATGAAAATAGGGCCAGGGTGCAGCTCTAGGCTTGTCCTCATAGCAAGATGTCGTCACCAATAAGGACAAGACCGACCAGCAAGAAGTCAATGGAGACCTTCTCAAACTGGCACGAGTAAAGGACCAATATAACTGATGTGATAATAGACATGATACTGACAACTAGGGATGGCCGACTGAAAAATGAGTCAAGGGACACTGCAGGGAGGCTGACTCAGGCTAACTTCCCTTGAACAAAAGCACAACTCAATGTGACTATATGGCAACATATGATGACTCTGTATAAGTTCTTCATGCAGGAGGCATGAACGAACCCTCCATATGATTGGAAGAGATAACCAATCGGGGGAGAACTGACTCAATAACAAGGTTAAGGTGTACCTAAGTCAAACTAAATCCCGCCCAAATGGAGGAGACTTTGCTTTGAGTGCTTTGTTCAAGGGCAACATGACTGACTCTAGCTGCCAATAATAAATGGAAATACTGTCTCGTTCCCACTCTTTTTGGAATATTTAATTTTTTTGTCTTTTTCTGTTAAGCTTGAAAAAGAATAAAAGAATGCTACGGTATAGTGGAAAGAATGAGTGTCGATGAAACAGATGATCTAGTTCCTGGGAATGGAACATTCTTATGCTCAATGCAGGGAGGCAAAAACTGGTCAGTGACACTCAAAGGTGTGTTCCTTGACTGGGTCAAGGTGTGCCAAGTTGTAGAAGTCAAAGGTATGTGAGGTTGATTTTGCAGTCATCAGGGTCAAAAGTTGGCTTAAACATGAGTCCAAGTGAAGCCGGCTCTAAGCCAAAAGGTGCAAATGGTCAACATGCAATGCAATAGTACAACTCAACACAAAGGAGCCTCTAGGGTATAAGGCCAGAACAAAGTGAAGAAGCTAAAAGGAATGAGTCTTCAACACATAAGTCATGGCAGGACTACAGAGGACTCCCGAACCTAAGGACAAAAAATCTGCATGAGCGCCAAGTGACAACAAGGTACTAACTAGGGCACCCATGATAAGGTAGGCTCTACCACACAAGTCATGATACTTCTAAGCAATGAGAAGGTTCCACATCATAACTTTGCGGGGTCAATCCTAAGGCCAAAATGGGAAAGGAAACTGATAAGTGCACAATGCAGGTAGAAAAACCTAACCTATATGCCAGTTTCGAGAACCAATACCTGTCAGAATGGACCAACCATAAAAATTTCCAAAGGAGAAATCTTCCAAGTTCTGTATGACATAAATAGGAACACTAGACAAGAAGTTAATACATCCCACATATAAACTTCCTATAAAATCTTGTGTTATAGAATACAAAACTCAAAAATGTGTACCTTGTATATTAAATATGGTACAGGGAACCATGCAACCTTGTGGCTTACGCATAATAGTTCATCTGAAAAAACCCCTTGCAGGGCTGAGGCCAAGGATTCCTTTGGTAGTCATAACTCATGGCTTCAAAGAGTTCCTCCTGTGAAGGAAAAACAAGTTCTAGGAAATCATGAAAACTACAAGGATCAACAAAGGGAATTAAAGGGTCCCATGTCCCTATACGAGGAATTTCTTGGTCAACTGTCGGGACCAAGTCCCAAGAAGGAGAATAATAGGTCAAAGGATCCTTCTTAGAAGCGCTTGAACATTGAGGATTCAATGCCACATAATTGACCCATGGCGGGGTAGAGTCTACTTGAACACTTGGAACAAACCAAGGCGCATTCTGCAGTAAAGTCGAATTAGGGTGGTGATTATCAGATGCAAGCTGATCAATAGTGACAATATTCCCATTATGAGGAAAGCACATTACTCGAAAGAGTGAAGACACCACAGCATTCATAGCATAGACATAATCACGCCCAAGTAGCATATTAAAGTCTAAAGGGCTATCAACCACCATCATATCGATTAAGATAGTCTTCCCACCTAAAGTGATAGGCAATTGAGGAAGAACACCCATAGATTCACCAGGTCTTCTATCATAGGTTAATAACTGACTCTGAGCTATCAACAACTTTGGGGAACCCAAAGCTTTCCAAGTCAAAGAGGATATAATACTTGTAGAGGATCCTTCATCCACCATACATCGATAGACATTTGTGGAATTCAATTTGACCTTTATTTGGAAAGGTACAACAGAAGGAAGAAGAGGCTCAACAAGACTATCCCAATCAAAGGAAACACTCTTAGAACTTGGAGGGGGAGCATTCGAAGAAACTGGAATTCCCCCTATACCAGAAGACTCTCTACTATATATCAAACAGAATCTTTTGTTAGGCGCTTCACCCCCCAAAAGAGGAGTGTAATCGGCCAACGATCGCACTGGCTCAGCCACCTTATCAACCAATGGTTGATGGGATTGACGAGAAACCATATCAAATGTAGGATTAGAAGAACTTTCAAACTCGGACCATATCCTTTGGACCTCTAGAATGCCAGGGCATAAATGAGTAAGATGGTCTCCCTTGCATATATTACAAGGGAACTTAGGTTTAAAACTTCCACGTCCAGGTTTCTTATCAACCTCCATTCTGCCACCATGACTAGCAGTGGTTTGCGAAGAGTCCTAAACATGACTTGCAGAGGTCGATGACTCTTTGCTAGTATGACTTGCAGTGACTAGACTTATGCCCCCAGCATGACTAGCAGCGGTTGAAGATCCATCTCCAACATGATGAGCAGAGGTTGAAGACTCATCTTCCACATGACTACCAGAGGTTGAAGATGAAGTGCTCGTATGACTTGCAATGACTAGACTTGTGCCCCCAGCATGACTTGCAGCGGTTGAAGGCCCATCTCCAACATGACTAGCAGAGGTTGAAGATGAAGGGATAGAATTATTCTTCTTCTTTAACTTCCTCTTTCTCCTCTTTTTAGATTTCTTATTACAAGAAGGAGGGGAAAAAGGAATCCCAGATTTCTCTTTGAAAGAAGATGAAAAATTAGTACCCATGTGATGCCCTTGAAATAAATCATTCAACTGAGAGGCTTCAAGAGAATTTGGAATATTCGAAGTGGACCACAGCCCAACGGGCAGTCCAACATTCAACCTAGGAATATTTAAAGTGGCCATCAAGGGATTACCAACGTTTCCAAAGAAAGGAAAAGCATAAGGATCCCCTTTTGGAAGGGTACCTTGGTTGGTTTCCATAGGAATATTGGCCATATCGAACTGATCCACAAAGCCTTCCCTTACGGGGATGTAGAAATAACTTTTCAAGGAATATGGATAAGCAATCAAAACCTTTGTCCTTGAGGAGGCAACTCCACAACTTCTGAAAGAACGACCACAAGCCTTTTCAAGATCGGTAGAGAGGTAAGCCAGTCACTCAGAGCACAAAGTCCAAACATGACTAGACAAAAATACCTAAAGCTAACTATATACAAGGAGCAAAGAGCACTCACTAAAAAGTCCCTAAACGAAGGCAGCCAGTCAAACAAATTCCAAGTATTTCTGCTCCGGGTGATGAGGACCAGACACCAAAATACAAGAAAGTGGAGTAAGGGGCCTTCCGAAGATAGTCTGGGATAATGATGGCCCAGTCCTATCAGTGAAGGTAACAGAGGAAGTTACATTGACCTCCTAACAATAGCCTATGCCGATGCAAGCCCCCAAGCTTCGCAAGGGTGCCCTCCAGTAGTACTGTCAAGAGTGATGCAACATCGACCTCAGGTGCCACGGGATTCCCCTCCACAGCCACCTATGTAGTTCCCTAGGAGTAGCAACTATGGATACCAACTCGTCGCAGAAGCCAAGTGGAACAGTTGTGAGGTAAGTTCGGACAAGTAGGAGAGGGGGTATCTCTCTTCCCTGTCTTCACAGACCCTCGTGCTTAACTCGCAGATCCAGAGGTTTCCTGGTCTTCCTAACGCTATTGGATTTTCTCTCATTATTCAGACTCCTATGTTTGACGTTTCAATGGCCTTGGAAAGTTAACTCTCCACTCACCTAATCCAAGGCCCTAAAATCCTAAAACTTGTTGGTGTATGTAACTTTAAAAGAAAAAGTTCTAGCAAATTTTATTTAGCGCTTGATTTTAAAATAGGTTGTTCTTTAAGTCAGGGGATGATGGAAGTGAAAATAGTGGTGTTTTTTTTTTTGACGCAAAAGAAATTAATAAAAACCTAACTATATGTGTATGCACTTGTCTTTGTTTTTCGATGAAGAGTAATTTCTACAGGGTTTGAAGGGAAACTTCTAATAAAACAATCTTTTCTTTTCTTTTTGTTAATTCACACTTCACACTCACAAAAGTTAACAAAGCTATGTATGCCTAAAGAGATGCAAATCTATCCTAATGCAACAACTATATGCTTGATGCAAGATTCAAAACAACTCTAAAAACAAGAAATGAAAGTTGCTTTGCTTATCAATTTTTATTTTGCCACTTAGAATGTCTAGATGGAATATGAGATGCTACCATTCATTTCGTATAAACACTAAAAACAAATTTCAAGACAAACATAAAGCAATTTCATTCACTAAAGGAAAACCAAATGAAAAACAAGTTCAAGAAAGCAAAATGAAGTCTTTCAAAAAGTTTTCTTCAAAGCAACAACAAAAAAGTCTTTTCAAAAATGCTCTCAACAAAACTGAAACTTTGTGATTGAAACAAAAAGCAACAAACACTTTTGCAAGTTGACACCACACAATGGATGAAAACTCAACAAAAACAAATGTGTTTAAAGATGCTATTTAACAATCGAAAGCAGCAATGAAAGCTTTGGCAACAAAGACCAAAAAATATCAAAAAGACAATTTCAAGAAAGTATCAATCGACAACTTTCATGAAACAAAGAAGTGGATGGTCATAAAAAGCGGTTTTGTCAAGCAAACAAAAGGTCACCAAAAGAAAAATTCAACACAAAGATTGATACCAATCTTTCTGCCCTGATAAATCAGAGCAGCCAAGATTCCAAGAAGAAATCTTGCATGCTTTTAGCAAAAACCAATGACGCTTGCAAAAACAAAACAAGACCAATACTCCTTACAATCAGAGAGAAATCGGAGTAAGACGCTTGCGGTAAAACAAACAACTGATACTGAAAAAATGACTGTTTCAAACTGAATCAAACCACCAGAAAAACCTTCAGAGACACAAAAATTTATAAATCTTGAAAATTGCAATATATACGCGACTGTACTTATGTGTAGATTGCGTGTATACGCGACTACAGCTAAGGAAACCTGCGTGTGCATGGGTTTACTTCAGGAAACAAGTGTACGTACACTTCTGTAACTAAGGAAAATAGTGTATATGAAAGATTTCAAGAAAAATAAAAAACAAACTGGCAAAACTGGCAAAACTTAGAATTCAAGAACAGACCAGATAGTAACAGCAAACCAACAAGCAACTAAGCCCTGATTGGCTTGAAAAACACCCAAACTAGGAACAAAAAGAGTGTTGCCCCTAGTGGAGTCACTAATTCTGTTGAGGGATTTGCTCCCCTAGGGCTTTTGGGTGGAAATTCTAAGACTGAAAGTTGTCTAAACAGAGAAACACACATTCACACAGCCATTATGCTATTATAAGAAAATTCTATAGTAAGAGGGGCGTACCTCAGGTCCTACGTTCGAGAAGTTCCTTAAGGGTCCAAACCCTTCTTCAAGTCCCTTTCGCTCCTTTGTCCTGCAAAACAACCAATTCCAAAGAATACACCAGTATATGGACAAAGACTTATAAATAAATCATCTTCATGTTATAAGGGAAGGTAGTTAGTTATGAACTTTAAACAACCATTCACATATGAATTCAAACATGAACATCATAAACATAAAGAAGATGCATGTCAGGAACCAAGACATGTTTCTTTATTATAGAAAAATGGAATGTACAAAAGGAGTAATATCACCTGAGTAACCTTTCGTAGGCTCCAAGCAAAGCTTCCTTCCGGATCTGTCCAGCTTCAAGCCTTTAGCATATCTCCTTCCAAGACTCACTCCATGATGCCATAACTAGTGGATGAACATCAACACACAAGGAAACAAGGGTTTCCTGTATAAATGGGGGAAGTGCAGAAGGCACAAGGGTCTTCAGACCTGGTCAGGGGAGAAAATCTCAGTATAATAACCTTTCTCTCTCTTCTCTCCTCCCTTAGGCATTTCCTTTGAGGTCTTTTTATACCTCTCCCAAAGTAGTTTTTTAGTTGGGAGTTGGTTGGGAACAGTTGGGCCACGGGCACTAATAGGTGATCAGGAGGTAAAACCCGCGATCTCCACCCGAAAATAAGGAGTTTTATATTTTTTTAAGTGTTTTAATACATATAAGCGGGTTGGGTATATGCCTACCCGCGTATACACGTGTTTAACTCAGGGCAATGTCGCATATAAGGAATAAAACACTGTTTTTTAAATTTGAGACCAGGTGTGGAAGGAGGGGTTGCCCTAGGCCATGAGTGCAACATCACAAACCATAATAGTGAGATTTGGAGCTATAACAGATGCCGTCTAATATATGAGGTCAGAAGGGGTACATGATGGCTGAAATATATTAAGCAAGTACATGGAAAGGAAATGTGCCAAAAACCGAGGAGTACTTCACCAGAATTCACCTTGCCAAGCCACAAAAGGAAATCAGAAAGAAACACCGTCTGAGGCGGGCATACCCATGCTCAGAGAAAGCAAAGCATGTCTGCATATCAAGTACAAGTGGATCCACTAAGGGAAAGTTGATAAACATAAATCTCGTCTTGTTGCTAAGGGTTTTTCACAATTTGAAGGCATTAACTATACTGAAACCTTCTCCCCTGTTGCCAAAATGAACTCTATCCACCTTGTTCTTTCCCTTGCTCCCTCTTTCAAATGGGAAGTCCATCAGATGAATGTTAAATCTGCCTTCTTGCATGGGGACTTGCATGAAGATATCTATGTGGAACAACCTATTAGCTTTATACAAATAGACTCTAGCCTTGTATGTCAGCTTAAGAAATCCCTTTATGGTCTCAAGTAAGCTCCTCGGGCTTGGTATGCCAAAATGGATAGCTTTCTTTTAGAATCTGGCTCTTCTAGGTGTCATTCTGACAATACTGTCTACACCAAGAAAGTGGGAAAGTCTCTTATCATTCTTGTTCTTTATGTTGATGATCTTATCCTCACTAGTAGTGATCCCAACCTTATCAACCATGTGAAGTCCAGCCTTAAAAAGAAGTTCAAAATGACAGACTTGGGACACTTGCATTATTTTCTTGGTCTTCAAGTCTTGCAATCCAAGTAAGGTATTTCCCTTTCCCAGTCCATGTATGCTTGTGATCTTCTACACCATTTTCACATGGAAGACTATAAGCTAGCCCCTTCTCCCTTTCAATCTGGAGCCAAACTTTCAGTCACTTGTACTTCCCCTGAAGTTGATGCTACCTTATATCGTCAACTTGTAGGAAAACTTTTGTATCTAACCCATACTCGTCCCGACCTTTCCTTTGTTGTTGGCCTTGTTGCTCAGTTTATGCAAAACCCACATGAAAGTAATTGGAAAGCCGCTAAATAAATACTTCGTTATGTTCGAGGTACAGTTCAATTTGGGATTCATTACAGTGTCAAAGCATCTCCTCTATTTGTTGGTTTCACTGATTCCGATTGGGCTGGTGACCCTGATGATCGGAAGTCTACTGCAGGTTATGTGTTCACTCTTGGTTCAGGACCTATTACATGGGCTTGCAGGAAACAATGTGTCATTTCTCTTTCTTCAGTAGAAGCAAAGTATCGTGGTGCCGTAGAAGATAGTAAGGAAGATTTGTGGCTTCGTCAGATCCTGTCAGAGTTTGGCTTTCAACAGCAACATCCGACTACACTTTGGTGTGATAATCAAAGTGCCATTCAACTATGCAAAGATCCAGTCCAACATCAACGTATCAAACACATTGAACTACACATGCACTTCATCAAAAAGCTCATTCACGACCATGTTCTTGAATTACAATATTGTTCAACCGATGATCAAGTTGTAGACATCTTCACAAAGGCCCTCACAGAGGCGAAGTTTACTAAACTTCGATTTATGGTTGGAGTTCAGGAAGTTGTCACTAAGGGGGATAGGCTCTAGTGCCTCCTTCCTTCTCCTATTGTGTCATATTTGTAAATCCTTCAATCCTATGCCAAGTTGTTCTTAAGGGGGGATGTTAGGATATTTCGATACATAGGAAATAGTTAAGTATAACTTGGTCTAGTGTAGAGTTAGGTAAAGTGTGTTTCTTTGCTATGTACTTTTGTAACTTACAATCTGACAGTCACGATATGTAGTGATCTGATGGTTCATTCTCTCCTCGGTATTACCGACACTTGATCCGTGGCTTAACACTTGATCGGTCCATGATCTCTATTTAAAGAGCATGGAGGGTCATTTGTAGGTTAACTGTTCATGAGAGAAGCTTATGTAAAATTTCATTCTTTTATTAATAAATTTCCTG